>JAJMID010000167.1:9688-26807 GCA_030583405.1 Sugiyamaella americana
GAGAGAGGGAGGAGAGAGAGGGAGGAGAGAGAGGGAGGAGAGAGAGGGAGGAGAGAGAGGGAGGAGAGAGAGGGAGGAGAGAGAGGGAGGAGAGAGAGGGAGGAGAGAGAGGGAGGAGAGAGAGGGAGGAGAGGAAGTAGTGAGAGCGAAAGGGAGAAGTAACTCACAGTGAACTCACAGCAGGAGAGTCTAACTAGTACAACGTAAATAATAAGTTAGTTAGCATAGACTTGACATAGAAGGATAAGAATAATTATACAATTGCATTAACTAAAATATGTTCATTATAATTAACATAAATTGATATTATTATAGCTACTCAATTTAATATATAACGATAAACTAACTATATAATTTATAACAACCGCCAACCCTCCAGAGATCGATCGATCGATCTAATTGTTATTCAACATCAATTGGGATCCCCACTCTAGCATTGATAACGGCAGATAGCAAACTTCAATGGCTATTGTACTGTGCTGCGAGCATATCGAGAAATCGCTGATATCAGTTCGATTTGCTCAGTACTAGTTATGAAACAAGAATTGTAACATTAAACGAATGGGATGTAAGAGATATAATTAAATGTACATAGCTACAATGTCGACATTTAATTTAATACATAATGATATTAAATACGTACGTCTCTTCCGTTAACTCTTAATCCATATGTATAGCATATCGGCAATAAGATAAACTCTTCTCAAACACAGTGATGGTTAAAACTGCAGAGCTTGAGCGTCTCATACGGTACTATAGCAAAACTAAAGCTCTCCACAATGACAGCCCTTTCTCGATATTCTCAAGACTAGGTTAGCCAACAACTTTAACTATAACGAGACTCTGCAACTTTCAAATCAATTTTAAACAGTAAACTTCTTAGACACCATATCATTTTTTGCAAATAATCCAAATAGCTGAGGTCCACAACCGACGATCTTCACTATTATACCGGTGTTTGTGCCTCCGGCGGCCGGGCTCTGCCCGAACCCGTTGTTCCTCGCTTCGCGAGGAATTCATAAGCAATAATTTCCACATCAAAATTATTAAAACCAACTTTCTTAATCACTACCCTCCCTCCTTCCATCCCCTCCGGCTGTTGAATCAAGCAAGGGTCAGACTCTCTTCATCTCCCTGGTTTATACGAATTCGGATGAACTATGTTGAAGTAAATCCTGTAACCTCCAGCGCCCTAAGAAATCATCAGATGGTGAAGATTAAATCTAATTGACTAGCATTAAAGATCGTATATAATTATTCAATGGAGTGAGTGAGGATAGAAGATATTTCGTACAATCTAGTACTCCTAAGCTATAGTTAATTGTCGGTACATTTTTATACTAGCCAGTTTGTAGTTACCGATCCATATAAGATAGACGTATAAGATAAATAATAGAATACATAGATTAAGTGTAAGGTTTCTACTGCCAATTAACGGACTGGATCGAGAGCGTAATCCTCGCGCAGTGAGGAACAACGGGTCCGGGCAGAGCCCGGCCGCCGGAGGCACAGTGGGGGGAGTGGGAGTATATGTACATTATAAAGAGCTAGATGAAAAATGATAATTGTCTAAAAGATAAAGATAATCTTGTAAAATGCCGCCAAAGAGATTCATCAAGGGGATGTTTTCAATACGAGAAGTAAACCCATGAAGAAGAGGACGAATAGTTGTTTGATACATTGCGCCCCGAACAGACCACCACCAAAGAACCATAGCACGTTTTTTAAGTTCTTCAGATTCAAGTTTTGTTAATGAATTGACACCTTTTGGCAGGGTTTGTTGATAATGTTGAATGATAAGATTACGAGCGTAATATTCTAATGCAATACCAAAGAACCAAGGAGTCCAATTTCTTGGTTTATTTCTAAATTTATAAGCTAATAGAGCATAAAGAAGAGGACGTAATATATAAAGTAATTCACCAATAAGTTGCTTTGGAGGATTGAAAGACAATTTTGATATTAAATTAATTGGTTTTTGAACATCTTCAATATTAAGCACTTTACTACTCAAATAAGATTTTGAATCAAGAGGAGTTTCTGGTAAGGGAGTACCAGTACGAGGCATAATCCAAGAAGAAGATAATGAAGATGAGGGGTCAGGAAGATATCCAGATGAATTAGGAGAAGGAGTAGAAGGTAAAGATAATTGTTGAGCCTTTTGTAATTCCTGTTGTTGCTGTAATTGAGCAGGATCATACTCTCTCTCGGGAATAGGAGGACTAACCAAAGGACGTTTTGAAGATAAAATCAGAGCGATTCTTACCACTGATTTCAAAGATTCAATACCAATAATAGTTTTCCAACGATTACTGCCATCCTTATTACCAGCTTTTAGATCTTTCTGCTTACCAACAGTTTCCCATAATAATTCAGTATATTGAGTTACACTTAAAAACAAAGATAATACTTTATAAATCTTCTTCTCGTTCATCAGATCTTCAGTATATTTATTATGTAAACTTGGTTTAAAGTCACTATCTGGGTTCTTCTTAGCAGCTTTAGATAAAATCGAATCATGATACAACCCCAATATTTGTAAAGCAGAAGTCACTATACGTTAGAACATAGCCTCCGGCGGCCGGGCGCTGCCCGGACCCGTTGTTCCTCGCTACGCGAGGAATTAGAGTCACAGCATGAGAAGGAGAATCTCCGAGCGAAGCTCGGAGCAACGGGTCCGGGCAGAGCCCGGCCGCCGGAGGCAGTGCCACACTTACATGTTTCAGACGCTACTTCCGCATCTTTGAATCGACCTGGGAGAATAAAACTTAATGATCTTAAACTTGATTCAATAGACGATATTTGGCTGGCATTTTTAATGAGGATTTCTTCATATTTCGTTAGCCACGATTTGTATGGGGTTGCAGGTGGGATGGAGCTGGGAATCCTACTGAGGATTGAATTCACTACCATTTTAATCTTCAAGGGATCAAGTTGGCTTGGAAATGATATTTAATTGTCTTCTTGATAAGTTGTGGGTTGCGAAGCAGCGAATTGTGGGGTTTTCGGTTGCTTGGGCCGAGGATGTGTTGCTAGCCGTACGTCTGGGCACTGTGAAACCATATATAATTTATCCGAACAAGAAGGAGAAAAAGATAACGAATAAGGGTGAGATAAGGGTTAGGAAACTTATATTTGTCTCTAGATATACTAAAATACTTTTATTTATATCATATATAAATGGTGATTATAAGTTAAATGAGTGGTACTAATTAGTTATACATGCTTTTAGAACTTCTAATTGTAAATAAAATAGTGCTCTTCGATTTCAGTGATTACAGTTCTAAATGACAAGGTATATATACATGTAAACTACAAGCATATCTCTAACATAAATAGCTATATATATAGGCCAGCCGGGAATTCATGTGCAAACACCTCCTTCAGAACGTTATATATTGGTAAAAAGGTAATTAAATATGAAATACAAACAAAGCTGCTAACTAGCTGGCTAACTTTTGAATCAATTCCAAATGTTTAACGTCAAATAGTGCATTATGTAAGGAGTAGAGGTTTGTTCTATAGACTCTTTCTGATCAAATAATACAAACAATTCTTTAAACAATAACCTAAACGAGTTTAGACATTCCTCGCTACGCGAGGAACAACGGGTCCGGGCAGAGCCCGGCCGCCGGAGGCAGATGCTGTATACGCTTAAAAGTAGTTATATCATACCAAAGTATTTACAGCTTTCATAATCTGTACCACTAGTAGTAAAACAAGGACCAACAGAAACATTAGCTAGTGACAATAACTTAGCAAACTTAAGCTTATCCGAGTAACTTACAATTTTATAACCACTCCAACCTATTCTTTTCAGTCCCTTTATTCGAGTCAATGCAGTAAGAAATTTCATACTGACAAAATACACTTTGTGTAATTCAATTTCTTCCAAGTTTTGATAATTTTTAACGAAGGCAGTTGCAAGTGCATTGTTAGGCCTACCACACCAAAGGCTAAAAAACTTGATATTTGGACATTGTCTGCCTAAGCGGCGAAGTCCTTTCTTATTAAGTCTTAAACGAATAGAAAGATGCGTAAGATTAGTTCCAATATTAAAATGCTCCATCAAATGTTGGATATTATCACAATCCATCATTTGCAATCTTCTCAATTTTGATAAGGTTCCCTTGGATAAACTGTAATCTTTCCAACTACCGATACAGAACGAATTCAAACTAATTAGCGTTTCTGGCCAAATCGTGGGGGTGATATCTCTTGACGCTGTCTCCAAAAGGTTGTGGTTGTTTGGGATTCTGATTCCTTCTAAGGATAGAGCTTTTAACTTGGACCTATATAAAACTTTGCCAAATTTTTCCATATCAAAATTGAAACGTTTCTTGGCGATCTGACGAAATTCAAAGTACTCCAGATTACGACATCGAGTAATACAACTGATCGCGCGTCTGACAGTAGTCTCATCAGCATTACATATGTAAACACTCAAAGCTTTCAGTGAATTAAGTTGAATCATATTAAATGTATTGGTGAGTAGAGAACGGGATAGAAGCACTTCAAGAGTCGGTTGGCTTTTTAAAATCAATTCTATGTCAACTTTGTTTTTCACAAAAAAATAAAAGTTGTCCATTATTTCCAGAAATTTAACCGGCACTAGGTTTTCAAAATCTTTTGCCATATAAGAAGAAGGCAAAGGGTGGGGAATAATCAATTTATCTACTAAAAGTCCTGGAAATGCATTCTGGAAGTTAGTCCGATTTAGCAAGCTGAGACACTTTAAATGTTCCTCGTTAGAAGCGAATACGGTTAGATTAAGCGTGATTACTCGAAATTTAATGTTTCCATGAGGAGCAGCGTTGAGCAGAAATCTGCGAAGAGTACGTTCAGTGAAACCGACGCACTCTGGTGCAATTCGAGTACCTCTATAATCGTCTATATGAAAGCTGCACGTATTCCATAGATTACAATTATTGGCTAAGTATGTGCACCACCTTCTAGATACGTGTTGAAGTCCTGTCCATTCTAATATGGATAAGTATGAGAAAATAATATGTAGCATTTCATTAGGTAGAAATGTACATGGATCAAGTCTTTTGATTTGGCTGATTTGAGATTCAACCAGTAATTTGGTAACTGGGCCCTCTTGATCATCATTTAATAAACTTGATGCTTTTAAAAACTGTTGTAATGCATCCTGGTAATTCTTACATTCAGCGAGTAATTTACCCCATCGATAGTATCCTAGCGGATTTTCAGGAGATAGTATAACTAGAGCTCGACATAGTTGAATTGCTTCAGAGTATTTCTTATGCTTTTCAAGTATTAAGCATATCTCGTTCGTTACTCCGAAAGCAAAATCTCTTAGAAAGGGTTTTATCTCAAAAAATGGAGCATTTGATCCTCTACTAGCCATTTTACAGAGAGAAAAATAAGTAGCAAATAACTTTCTATATATAATACTATGGGATGAATACATCTGCGTTAGCTGCACATAACTTTGTTACTTTCTTCGATCCATGGGACATCACAATGAATTTGCATAATATTTTATCTAATAATCTAAGATATTGAGAGTATATTAACCAATACTCTATATTATATAAACGCATCCACGATCCACTTATCTGCCTCCGGCGGCCGTGCTCTGCCCGGACCCGTTGTTCCTCGCTCCGCGAGGAATCTCGATCAACAGCTAGCTAAAATCAGCTACAGTTTTATCTTAGAACTGCTTCTAGAAAATAGAACCGTTCATATACATACTCTACCACAACATACTTGAATATAATCCATCCCAACATTTACACCTAACGTTATATTCCTCCTAAGATACCGCCGGGTCTGCTTATACGATCTAAGCGGTTTATGCATGATTGTCGATCGTATTCATGGCCATACATACATACGAGACCTCGATATCAAGTCCAGAAGCATTCAAGAAGTAATAATCTTTAAGCTTCTTTCTAGCATTCCTTATCATTCCTAAACTCTTCTCTCACTTCACTATGACCTTTACTTTTGAATTAAAAGATTACACCGAAGCTGACTTACCTGATCCTTCTGTAGCAGTTGAATCTGCTTTGAAATTCATGGAAGAAATCAAATCAACTTGGATTAAAGGTAAATTATATCCAAAAGGAAATGTTCAAACATACCATAAAACCTCTCCTAACAACAACTTTTGGATGTCCCGAGAATCATCTCACACTGATGTTTCTTTTGATGAATTTAAGAAGTTCATTCTTGAAAATCATACTGAAAATGAAGTAAAATATATTCCATTATTAAATGATTTTAAAAAGCTCCCATCAGTTGATTCATCTGAGTATCCATCTGCTAAACATTGGGAATCGATTCTTGTTCATTATAAATTTCCAAAATTCTTCAGTGATAGAGAAATGACAATATGGTTATTAGCTATCCAACCCGATCCTGAAATCAAACAATTCTTAGTTATCTCTTTACCTTCCAATAGACCGGTTACAATCTCTGAACATGTAACTCAAGCATATTATTGTTCTATTGAACTTGTAAGCTACAACGAAGAAGAGAACAAAGTTGAATGGATCATGGCACAAACAAGCGATGCATGTGGAAACATCCCCCGTTGGGTTCAAACAAAATCCGTTACCTCCAGTGTAGTGGAAGATGTTCCTCATTTCATTAATTGGGTTAAAGGAAACCGTTAATGCCTCCGGCGGCCGGGCTTTGCCCGGACCCGTAGCTCCTCGCTTTGCGAGGAGATATATATAGAACGCGTGCTGCTGCGTTGATAGATTTATAATGCATAGTAATATATAATAATATACTTTAGTTAATTGATCTTTCGTGTCGAAGAATTACTATCACGTATAATGCGATGATACCGTTCACTTGAGGTTCTTGTGCATCTCATTTAATCAGTAAATATTCTAAATCCGATAACGATGGTAGACAGATAGCGACTTTCTCTATTGATCAAGCACCGGTACAACGCTCACATTCATGCCGCAACTTATGCGAAAATTTACAATGATTTTCAGAGATATATTATTGATGGGATAGTGTTCACCTTGCAAAGATTGACGGTTTAAAGCTATTGTAATGTGCGGTAAGAGATATCAGCGCACTTGGCTATTATTATTGCGAGATATTTAGAATATGTAAAGTAGCTAAAGATATCGTAACCGATTTAACAAAGTAAGGGTGATAGTAGGGAGGATAAATAAATTCTATTATATGCTTTTTTTAATTCCTCGCGTAGCGAGGAACAACGGGTCCGGGCAGAGCCCGGCTGCCGGAGGCAAAAGAGACGGTGGTTATACAACGCGACCGAGTCGAGTAGCGATATCTTTAGAGATAGTACGTTGTTTTTGAATTGCTTCATACCATTCTTCGTTGGGGATTGGTGGTGATTCTTGACCTTGGATTAAGGGCCAGAATTCTCCTCCTACTCTTCCAAGTGATTGTGAGCAATAAGCTAATTGCAGCCAGAGACTTGATCGGGTGGATTTATCGGTTATTAGGGGGGATATGGTACGAATGGTTTCTTCTAAATCCTTTACAGTAGATTTTAAAAATTCTCCAAGAAGTCGAGATGAGTGGTTTGAGGTTGAGGGGGTGGGTGTAATGGTGGATGTAGTGGTGGGTGTAATGGTAGAAGAGGGAGTAGGAGTATCTATTTCATTTTCAGCAAAAATTGTACGGAATCCTCCTACAGTTGCAAATACATGCTCTCTATAAACTTCAAGATATCTTTTAAGATATTTATCAGGTGATTGTTTAAGAGGCGAGAGTGTATTCCATTGTTGTCGAATGAAATAAAGTCGTGATGATAAGAATAGATGTTGTAATTGTTTATTTGCTTCTGATGATGGTAAAGACTGAATTGGTTGCATTCTACGGATGTATGAGATTGTTTTGATAAGAGTTGGCAATTTAATTGTTTCTCGAAGAAGTTTTAATAGTTGTAATAGCATTGTTTTCATTGATTGTTCAGTTTCTAATTGGATCTTTTGAATGATTTGAATGTTATTGAACCGTATTTGTAATCTTCTAGCGTGAGATGCTAGGTCTAGAGCTTCAGAATAGAATCCATTACGAACACAAGTAAGAGTAAGAGAAGGGAGTTCAAGAATATCTTGAATTTTATCAATATTACGAAGTAGTAGAACATCAGAAGAACCAGTGGATGTGATGTGAGGGGTATCAATTGTTTTATTATTGCTTGTTGTTGATCCAGTTGTATCACCAGTTCCATTTGCTGACGGTGTTGCTGTACTTCCACTTAATACACTATAAATATCATGTTCTATTGGAATCTTTTCATCAATTAAATCCACCTTCTCTTGAAATTCATCAAATAGCAAACTTAAATCTTTGACTGCCTTTGCACCTGATATAAATTGAACTTGTGAAGCCTTTGTTAATGAAATTAATGTTGTTTTAATCGATTCTTTCGATGTAATCAAATGTTCTCTCTCTCTATCAATTGATCCTTGAGAAAGTCCACGAACATGTTTAATATAATCATACAAATCTTGTCTTGAAATTACATCTTCCTTATCCTCCACGCTCTTTAAGAGAATACCCACCAAAGGATCTGTTTCTGCCATTCTATCTCTCCTTCAACTTGTAATTCACCTAATGCTCTGGCATCATCTCCTAAACACTAACTTAAACAACTCTCCGCGGCTACGATATCGCGCTTCTATCGCTCTACTGCCTCCGGCGGCCGGGCTCTGCCCGGACCCGTTATTCCGAGCTACGCTCGGATTATCTAGTGCGAATGGTATTTTGAAGAATTTTTAACTCATTATCTTTTATTTATCTATCTAACTATTTATTTAACTTATATAAAGAAGGTTCTCGGTCGCAATTAGCCAGAGACTAACGCTTAACAACTCCGCCACGAGAAGGCGACCTCCATGGAGTCACATCAGCTACCACCGGAAAACCCGAAGGCCCATCAGCTGCTGGCATTCATCAGCTACCACTGTGGAGCCCTAAGACCCCTCAGCTGCTGGCATCATCAGCTAACCGGAAAGCTTTGAAGCCCACCATCAAAACCCATCAGTTGTTGGAATCATCGGCCTCCCTGGAAAGCCTAGGGCCCGTCCCTAAAACCCATCAGTTGCCGGCATCTGGGGAAATAAATAAGAAAATGCAAAGTAAAAGGAATCCTCTGATTTATATATTTTTCAAAATGGCTGTTGATTATGGACAATTACTGTTAATTATGGACTGGGACTTACTCTAGGAGAAGCCTCTGTTACAGCCGCACCGTGTGCATAATAATCCCATACCAACTGCCCCTGATATTTCCTATTTGAGATGCCATCTGAACATTCACGTTAATAATTTTCCTATTCTAATCATTTATCTCATATTTATGGCATATTAAACATTATTCAAAAGCTATAAATTAATAATTTAGCACGCAGATGCTACCGGGTTTTACAAAACCGTTTCGTAGATGAGATCGATATTGGTCGATCTACACTATATCGCTAATACTAACGCTGGTACCATTCTATTGATACCCTTCTTAGACTGCTTTCCCTATACAAAGTAAATTTAATATAGTTATCATAAAATTTAAAACGATATACCCTAAACCAATTAATATATTAATTATTTAACTATAGATATATATAGATATCAAGCTAGAGCTCACTTGTAAAAGTCGACTTTCGAAGGAAGGGAACCGGAACTTGCTATACGCGCAGCCGACCCATTTATAGATATACCGGAACCCAATTATTCAGGATTGTGATTACTCAAACTTTTCAGCAATTCTAGCCATAACTTGTGCTAACATTGCGCCCTGTTGTTGTATCCAGATATTATATCACTCTGCTGGTATTCTCTAAGTATCATTGCAAGTGTTTTACCTACCGAATCTTCAACTAAAGATTAAGACCTGATTCTGAGGTATATACAGCTGAGACATTTGTATCCATGATTTCAAGGACGGCCTCTTTCCAAGTGTAGTTATATCCCTCATAAGTTAAATCTGGTACAAGATATAATCTGTCGAGATAATATCAAGGTCACGTGTTCGCGAGTATCCCAAATATAAAGTGGTGGACTGGAAGTTACAACCAAAAGTAAAAGATATGAATAGAACAACTGAGAGCGTAACAAATGGATGATTTGATTCGATGAATTAGATAAACTAGTTTGTATAAATCAACTAACAAAATGCGCTGGGAGCAGGGTAGTAACCTTCAGCTGGTCTACGAGCCGTCTGAGATTATTCGATTTTTGAGTACTTACCTCGTTATGACTATAATAATTGAATTCGCACAAATATACCCCAAATATTTTGACCTTTTCGATAATTATATTCTTTATAATTATATATAATTTACATAACTGAACTCAATTAAATGTTAAATTCGTTTATTTACACTCAGCCTATATAAGACAAACTCGATTATGAATATTTATAACCCCATTTAAGCAATACAAAGCTCCCACCTCAAAACCCACTCCACCACCTGCTTCACCACCCACTTCCACCAAATTTCTAACCGCCTTCGCGGCAAATAAACAATGAAAATACAATTTGCCCAGGGCAAGGAAGAAATAAATCCAATCAATATAAGGGTATGGGCCACCACCAACCACCACCACCACCACGCGCAGAGATATCAATCAAGGAGAAACACACCTACAAACCAACAACTCTCAATTGAACCTCTAAATACAAAATGGAAGGTCTTTACTTTAACATCAATTTGTAAGTAACCCCCCTGCCTTACCCACGAGACATGCCTCCGGCGGCCGGGCTCTGCCCGGACCCGTTGTTCTTCGCTTTGCGAAGAAAGGAGTAGGGCCGGCAACCACTACGAAAGGAAAAGAAGTTTCTCAATCATCACTGGGTAACGTGAGGTAGCGTAACGTATACTAACATTAACAGTGGGTACATTGAAGGATTGGTTAGAGGTTATAGAAATGGATTATTAACTTCCAATCAGTATATCAATTTGACACAATGCGATACATTAGACGGTAGGTCCTTCTTTTCTCCTCAAATTTCATCATTCCTCGCGTAGCGAGGAACAACGGGTCCGGGCAGAGCCCGGCCGCCGGAGGCATGTGTCGCGGGAAACAACTCTAACAGAATAGATTTGAAGTTGCAATTATCAGCAACAGAATATGGTAATTTTTTATCTAATATTCCTCCTCCTTTAGCTACAAGTAACTTTCAAGAAAAGGCATTTTTTAAATTGATTGAAGAGTTTAGATATATTAGAGCACAAGCAGTAGAACCTTTATCTAAATTTCTTGATTATATTACTTATGGTTATATGATTGATAATGTAGCATTATTGATTACTGGTACAGTTCATGATAGAGATAAGAGTGAAATTTTAGAAAGATGTCATCCATTGGGTTGGTTTGATACGTTACCAGCATTATCAGTTGCAACTGATGTTGAAAGTTTGTATGATACAGTATTGGTAGATACTCCTTTAGCACCATATTTTAAAGATTGTTTATCAGCTGATGAATTAGATGATTTGAATATTGAAATTATTCGTAATAAGTTATATCGAGCATATTTAAAAGATTTTTATGAATTTGTTCAAACTTTACCAAATCCATCAAATGAAATTATGAGTAAATTATTAAATTTTGAAGCTGATCGTAGAGCTATTAATATTAGTCTTAATTCAATTGGCACTGAATTAACTAAAGAAGAACGTATTTCATTATTACCAGAATTGGGTTCTTTATATCCAAATGCAATTGAATCATTATCAAGAGCAGATGATGTAGAACAAGTGCGTAATACAGTAGAAACTTATGGTGATGACACTTTCTCCAATTTATTTGATAATACTTCACATAAATCAATCGAAGATCATTTCTATCAAACTGAAATGGAATTATGTAAAGCAGCATTTACACAACAATTCACATACTCAACAATTTGGGCTTGGATTAAAACTCGTGAACAAGAAATCCGTAACATTACTTGGATTGCTGAATGTATTGCCCAAAATCAAAAAGAACGTATCTCCAATTATATAAGCGTATTTTAATATATCTCTCTCTACCCCCTCCCCCCCTTCTCACCACCCACCCTGCCTCCGGCGGCCGGGCTCTGCCCGGACCCGTTGTTCCTCGCGTAGCGAGGAATTTAGTGGGATCGTATAGCGCGGAAATCGAGCGAAGAGCAACGGATTCTAGCAGAGCCCAAAGTTATTTATTGCTTTAGCTTGCAACCATAATCTCGATATTAAAGTTGTTGCTGAGAAGATTGGAGATCGGTTCCTATTCCTCTTTATCAATATCTCTAGGGTAGTTGACCGACTAGATTAATATTATAGCAAGGTTAGTAAATATTCAACTGAATTCAGATTACTGATAACTGAAATAGTAGTACGATTCAACCATAAAAAAAATTTATGCTATATTATAGGACAGAACTTTGTTAACTATCATCTATTCAGTTCGTAGGGCTTATTATATAAAAAGATAGCAAGATAATCTAAACAGAAAATTGTATTCTTGTTTGCATGTATCGAACTTGGATCTTCAAAATGGCCATTGCTAGCGATTTCAAATTGGAATCATACACTCGTAGATTTAATGTTAGAATTCATAATATATAGATATGCTAGTTTTACAAAATGAAAGCTTTAACAATGAAGAAAGGAAATCAGCTGTAAAGAAATATCTTTAGGAAATGCCCAGTGCAATAGAGTATACGTGAACTGAATCGAACCGGAGTACTCGTATTTCACATTTTTGGCTTCTGGTTTTGCAATTAGTTCATATCTTCTAGTTCGCAATTTCATACAAATAAATACCTCCTTTTCGAAGAAATATCTACGGTTTTAGCAATTCCTCGCGTAGCGAGGAACAACGGGTCCGGGCAGAGCCCGGCCGCCGGAGGCAGTGGGAGGAGGGGAGGGTCATTATATTGTATTAAATAGTTTATTTCTTGAAGGAAAAGGAAAGTCCACGAGATTTAGTTGTAGTTGGTGAAGGGGTTGTTGTTGGGATAGATTGGGAAACTTCTTCACCATCTTTACGTTTTTTAGAATATTTACGACCGAAGGATGTTGTTCGTAGTTTGAATCCAGATGAGGAGGGGTTTGTAGGTGGTCTGTTTTGGGGAGGACTTGTAGTTACATCTTCTTTGATTGATTTGAGATTTGGATCATTTTCTTTTGTATTTGAACGGAAGAGCTGAGGAGATGAACGGGTAGTTGAGGTGGGGGATGGGTTGGAGTTGGAGTTTGTAGGAAGAGATGATGTTGAGGAGGAGATGGGGGTTTTAGGACCTGGATGGATTGGATCAATGTGCTCATCATCTTCTGCAATGACGGTACGGTTGAAGGTGGATCCATTGTTATTTGCTACATCGATTAATGATGGATTAGCAGTTGGAGCAGCGGTGGATGTAGCGGTATTTGGTACAGTATTGTTATAAAGACCACTCTGAGCACCGTTTGTGAAATCATCATTTGCATAGAGATTTTCCTTTTCCATTTCCGATGGAGAAATTTCTTGATAGAATAAAACATAAGCAGTAGCCATTCCTTTATTATCACCAAAGAAATTGAAAACGTAGTTGGGATCTACCGATTCAACCATTTCATCATCGAATAAGAGCCATCCCATGTGTTCAGTTTTAACAACAGAAACATAATGACCATGATATGGACCTCCACCAATATGAACTACTACTGCACAAAGTTCATAAAGTTTATCAGCATCTTCAGCATCAAAAGTGGTATTGAATAAACGGAAATGTTTTGGATATAACACTCTGTGAAAGAGTTTAACATTTCGTTGCATATCTTCAGTAAATTTAAATCGTTTAAGATGAAGAGCAAGAATTTTTGGTAACTTTTTCACCTTCATACGTTTTTCTGCTTCTTGAAGACCACCACAGGTATCACAATGGAATTTATTTCTTTCACAAAGCATTTCAGAAGCAGAGAATTGTCTTAAACAAGAAGTAATGGAAGAATTTCTTTCAAGATCAATAGAAAGATCAAGAAATTGTTCATCACGTCTTGAAACAGTTTCACAAGTAAGACATTTAGTTTCTGAAGTAAGTAATCCTTCAAAAAGCTCATGAACCCACCCAGAAGAGGAGGTTGATAAGGAAGAATTTGAAGAATTACCATTTTGAATGGGGGCTACCTTTGGTGCTACTCTATCAACATTTTCTATAACTTCATTTAATAAGAAATTGAAAAATTCATGGGCATCTTGATGCATTGAAGACCGGAATAATTCATTTTCCCGTTTTAAAATTTCAATTAATTTTGATGGTGAAACAACACCAATACGAGAAGAATTTTCATTCATAGATTCAAATAAATCTTTTAAAGCAGTGAAAAGCGATTCATCCATATTATAATCTTTAGCCATTGATAAATCCATATTAATAATAGGACCTTTAATAAGAGCAGCTCGTTTACGAGTTTCAGGAGTAGCAAATGGATCATCAGTAAACCCAACAAGAGGGAGATTTTGACCGGGGAATCTTGACCCCAATTGAATACCATTTAAACCATCATAAGGAGGTTTTTTAAATGCAGAATTATCTAATGCTTGACCGTTTACAATTGGTACTGGTAGCATAGGAGGGCTAAGAATAGTAGAAGCAGCAGTAAGAGAATTAACGGCAGTTGAAGAAGAAGAATTTGAAAAAAATCCATTACCATTTGAATGAACATGAGATTCAGAATGAGAAGAATCTTTTCTTCCAAATAACGACATTCTTCTACCAACCGATTTACCATTTGAACTACCATTACTACCGCCATTTATAGTACTACTACCAGTACTTGAATTGCCCTCAATATTAGCAGGTAAAGAAACGCTATTATGTAAAACAGTACTCGTACCATTACCAGATAATGCTAAAGTAGTTTGTAAGGCCGCTAATTCCTGAGCATTTAAACCAGCTTGAGATAAAGCGCCAGCAGGATCAACAGTAAAAGGATGAGGATTTAAACCAACAACCGAAGTGCGCTTATTTCTCTGTCCATCATTTGAAGGAAAAGATAAAATCTTTTCTCTAAATGGTTTAGAATAATATAAACATTGTAAAATAGAATTACAATAACAAGTATTACCAAAATTTTCCATACCAAACATTTTAGACGAACCATCAGGAAGGTTGTCATAATCAATAGTATCCACAGTCATGATGAATTGTAGATGAAATGGATGAAAATGAATACTACAAAAATTAAGAATGAAATAAGAATAAAATTACAATAAAATTAATAAAATTTATGAAATTACCAAGCAAATGTTTAAAGTTCCTTTTAAATTTCAGTTTAGATCAAAATGTCAAAAAGAATCTAATCTTTCTTTAAAAAATTACAAACTTTCACTCCTAATTATCAACTACAAAAAGCTTTGTTTCTCAATCCAACTGCGAGAATAATCAAAGTCCGTTTACAAATCAAACACACGCCTAGATTACGTCGTACTACTATCTTATCACCCACTACTATCTACTAATATTCTTATGACTTTACAAATTCAGCCTTACTATTCACTAATCTTCATATACAAATCACACTACGTTCTTTCAAATCTAAAACCAAATAATCTTGGCTTTTTTCTTTAATCTTCAGACCTTTTTTACTAAAAATTACACAAACGTCTATCTGTCTGTCTGCTCTCTCCCTCACTCTCTTGTCGGACTCCCTTTCCCCCCAAACCCCCAAAGGCAAAATAAGGATAATAAAAAAACCGTTACAAGGCGCTAAACCAACTTGCCCACCTACCCACCCACTCATGTAATATAACCGTTCCAAAAAAATGTGGGGGTTGCATAAAAATCACCCCGCATCTCCCCGGATATCCCCTCTCCACACAAGCCTCCGGCGGCCGGGCTCTGCCCGGACCCGTTGCTCGCTTCGCTCGGAGAGGGGAGGGGGGAGTGAGTGATTGGAAATTTGGGAGGAGGACGGAATGGAGAAGATGCGGTTGTGTGGTTTACGTGCGTGCGCGGGGAACGTTGAATCGATGGAGTAGGGGAATGTTTAAGCTTGTCATTATAAGTACACCAAAGGAGAAAGTTGAGCGCTAATTTAAGGTAATTGGACAAGTTGGTGTAGTAGTTGTCTAACCAGATGATGGTATAAATCAGCTAAGCTATAGCTTGTTTTGCAGCTGCAGGTTGGCAAGGGGTGTCTAGTAACGCAGGAGAGAAACAAGATGAGAGTCAATGAGCACATGGTGAGTGAGGAGATGGATTCGCAATTCCTCGCTACGCGAGGAACAACGGGTCCGGGCAGAGCCCGGCCGCCGGAGGCATGTGTAGCGGGGAGAGAAGTGGATCAACATTGCATGACGTTATCTTATCTTATCTTTTGGTTTAAAAGTGGGCAGGTTTTTGTTTAAATTGTAAATGTTGTTTAATGTTGATGTGATGCTAATTATAAGATAGGAGGGGTTACAATTCCTCGCGAAGCGAGGAACAACAGGTCCGGGCGGAGCCCGGCCGCCGGAGGCAGAAGAGGGCGGGTAGTTGATGGTGGTTTATGAGATGGTTGTTGGGTGGAGTAGAGAACAGAGAAGGTAGGAGGAGGTGGTTATCTCTTGTGTGGATTTAGTATATTGTAGGGTTGTGTAGGAGAACTAAGGAAGTCTTTGAATATTATTTATTCATCTAAAAGAGGTTCATATTCTTGACGATTGATTGGGGGTTCATTTCTAGTGAATGACCGTAATTGAATAGAGGGTGGCCATTTTAAGATTGGTTCGAGAGCTTTGCGAAATACAAAGAATATGATTATAATGCAGATGAGAATAAGAGAGAGAGTCTAGGGTAGAGTTAGAGATGTGGTTAAGGGTGGTAGTATATTGGAGGTGGAGTTGGAGGTTGGTTTGGTATGGAATCAACATCTACTTACAAATACTAAGTTTGCAATAAAGTTCATTATGACATGAGTTGTATTAGTTATATATTAGAAGGGAGTGAGGGAGGAGGATTAGCATGTATTATGGTATGAGAGATAGATTTAACAGCTTATAGATAGGTAGAGTACAGATGATGATTGCGGATAGGAGAGGAGTAAGTCAGCCGTGCGTGAAGTGTAGGTGGAGGAGGTTGATGGTGAAGATATCCGGTGGTATGGATATAAAAGTGTAGTTAGGTGGTTGAGGTGGTAATTCTAGTTTATTGTAGAAGTGG
>JAJMID010000168.1:0-26601 GCA_030583405.1 Sugiyamaella americana
AAGAGGGGGAAGATGAGGATGAGGAGGATGAAGAAGAAGAAGATGGTGCAAAATCTAAACCTCATCATCAAATTCAAGCTCAAGATGTTCAAATTGCTAGAGAAACTTCAGAACTTTTCAAATCAAATATATTTAAAATGCAAATTGATGAACTTCTTTTGGAATTAAAATTATCTGATAAAAATACCCAAATTCTTGATAAGCTTTTATTTCAAATAAATCATGTTCTTCAACAAATTCCTACTAAGGAAAAAGAATATTCATTAAATGAAGCAATTAAATTCATTTCTTCTAAAAACATTACTATTCCTTTTCCAGATCCAAAGCCCACTTCTGATATTAAATATAAATTTAAATTATCTCATCCGGATAGTATTAATATTATTGGTGGCTATTCACTTAAAACTTCAGTTCGTCAACCAGAAGGAGTTACCATTGATATGTTAATAACAATTCCATCAAAATTATTCCAAGATAAAGATTATGTAAATTATCGTTATTTTCATAAAAGAGCTTTTTATGTTTCATATATTGCATCAATTTTATCAAATGGTGATTTACCAGTAAATTTATCCTATGGTTTACAACATGATGATCCATTAAAACCAATTATTAAACTCAATTTAACTGATGCAAAACTTTCCAAAAAGTTTAATATTAATATTCTATTTGGTATACCATCTGATACATTTGAAGTTCGTAAACTCGGTTTAGAAAGAAATTGTGTTAGATTACAAGTAGATAGTTCAAACTCAGCAGCAGATAAATTTCCTCCAACTCCTTTATATAATTCTGCTTTACTTGTTGATACAACTTATACTGGTTATCTTGAATTCATTCATAAAGCTTGTCATCAATGTGAATCATTTAAAGATGCAGCAAAATTAGGTCGACTATGGTTACGTCAAAGAGGATTTGATTCTTCACCAAGATTAGGGGGATTTGGTCATTTTGAATGGTGTCTTTTAATGGCTACTTTACTTCAAGGTGGTGGATCGGGTCGTAATAAAGTTTTAATGTCTGGTTATAGCAGTTATCAATTATTCAAAGCAACTCTTATGTTTCTTGCTAAACAAGATTTATCACATAATGGTTTAACATTTTCAATAGGCAAAGGTCAAATCAGTAAATTAGAAAATTTAACTTCTCTTATTCCATCCCAATTCACTCCCGGTACAAATGCCTTTCTTTATGATAGAGATTCAAAATTAAATGTATTTTATAAATTATCAAATTGGAGTTATAAATTATTACGCCATGAAGCAGCTGTTTCAAGCGATTTACTTAATGATGTTGTGAAAGATCGTTTTGATAGTATATTTTTAGAAAAGCTTACCATTCCTCAACTTCGATTTGATTGTTCATTTACTGTTGAATTTCCACCTAATGATAATAAATCATTTACACCTTTGGATAGAATTAACTATAGATCTTATCAACATTTTTGTATTGAGAAATTATCAAGAATCCTATCTATTGGTTTAGAAGATCGAGTTTATCAAATTTCATTTAGTCCTACTTCATCAGTTTATTCTGCTGCAGCCTTATCCTGGAATTGTACTAAACGTAAAGGACTATTTGAAGAAAATCAAGTATCAGTTGGACTTATTCTTAATCCTGAACAAAGTGAAAAATTAGTAACCCATGGTCCATCATCTGAAAATCATCAAGAAGCAGAAAAATTCCGTCAATTTTGGGGTAAAAAGAGTGAATTAAGAAGATTTCAAGATGGGAGTATATTAGAATCAGTTGTTTGGAATCATACACCAACTAAACCAATTATTAATTCAATTATAGACTATATTATAGATAGACATTTACCAGGTTCTGAAATTGACAATAATCATGATAAAATTTTAAAACATATTCCAATTCAACAGAAATTCCCTGGTGCAAAAGACCGTTCAATCTTATCCACCCAATTATTCCAACTTAAATATCAAGCATTCCAAGAAACTGCTAATTTAATTCAAAATCTTTCTGAACTTCCATTAAGAATTCGTTCAATCCTTCCTGCATCTTCATCTCTTCGATTTACAAGTATTACTGAACCATGTCCATATGATTTTACAGCTGATGATAGTATAGCACTTGGTATTATTGAATTTGAATCTTCAAGTAAATGGCCAGATGATATTAATGCGTTAGAGAAAACTAAAAGTGCATTTTTAATTAAAATTGCTGAAGAATTTAGAAAACTTAATCAATCTTATACAGTAATAGTTGGTGTTGAAACATCTGAAGATTTTATTCCTAATGGACCAGAAGAAGTAGGATTTTTACAAATTCAAAATCCAAAAGGTTATTCATTTAAATTTAGAATTAGAAATGATCGAGATGAACTTCTTTATAGTCGTTTAAATGAAGGTAAATATCATCAAGATTCAACTGTTCAACTTTATACTCAAAAGTATACGGCTGCTACTATTCATAATAGAATTATTCATACTCTAAGTTTAAGATATCCATTCTATTCACCAACTGTTCGTTTACTTAAAGTATGGTTTAAAAGTCATATGTTAACTAGCCATATCTCTGAACAAGTAATTGAACTATTAGCTTTAAAACCATTTTTAGATTCTGCTCCTTATGTTCCACCGTCCAGTGTAGTAACTGCTTTTTATAGAGTTCTTGCATTTTTATCTACTTGGGATTGGCGTGAAGAACCACTTATTCTTGATACTGAAAAAGCATCTGATGCTAGTAAGGATGATGTTATTTCAACTACTTTATCATCAATTGAAGGAACTGCAACTTCTTTACCATTTTATCAAAAGTTGAGTGATAGTTTTAGTAAACATAAGGTTCAAGATCCTGCTTCAACTCTTGCTCCCATGTTTATTGGTACTAAATATGATCCCACTGGTATTCTTTGGACCCAGCAAATTCCTCGTTCAGAAATTGGTAAGATTGTATCTGCTCGTACAACTGCGTTAGCTAGAGCTGTTGATCATATGTTAACTTCTGAGAATATTGATGATTCACTTATCTTTACAAGTTCCTTGGTTGATTTTGATATTCTTATTTATACAAGAAATCCTTCTGCTGATGTAGTTCGCGATGGTTATAAAAATCTTCAATTATTAAAACCAGTAGAAGATTTAGATGAGTTTGTTGAAAAATCTGTAAATGTAGGTCTTGAATTTTATAAAGATCTCGTATCTAAATATCAAGATTCTCTTATATTATTTTATAGTGGATCACCAGATGATAAGACTAAACAAGATAATATAATTGCTGGTCTTTGGAAAAGAGATATTTTACAACCTCAAAAGTTTAAAGTTAACCTCAACTACTCTACAATTCCAACTGGTAAATCCAATATGGTTGAATTAAACAAGGAAGCAATTATAGAGGAAATAAATAGAATAGGGGGAGATTTAATTGTAAAAATTGTTACATAATTAGTTTATTTATGTATTGTACCATTAATATATATTGTAAAAGAATGAATGTATTATATGTATAAATATATAGATATATCTAAGACCTTTCTACAATATCTCTAATTGGCCTTGGCATAGGATATGTTGGTCCTCCAGTTAACAACCGCCTTAACTGAACTCCATAATCGTATCTACATTGAAGCGCTTGTATAGTGGTCATACTTGTAGTATAGCAATAGTTATCTAATCGACATTGAGATCTTGTGCAATCTGGAGAATATGGAGATCTTCGATAAGCATTTTCTGAATATCTTTGCGACATATAAGGGTCATTCTTTATTCCTTCAGCTACTCGATGCCAAAATTGAGCATTTAACGGTTCATCCTTTGGCCAAGTTCGAAATGGATCATATTCCAATCGTGCTGAATATTCATATTCCCATTCCAAAACATCATTACCATTAAATGTATTGTTCAATTGTGCGTTAAAAGTATAAGCATCCATAATTTCAAATGATCCAGAATCTACTCTATATAATCTAAAACCTGGATTATAATGTGATAAAGGGGTAACAGAAGGTCCAATCCATGCAATATTCAAAGCATTTTCAATTGTTTTTTGAGTAGCATTTTGACCATACAATACTGTGAACTCATCTTGATGAGTATGACCAAAGAATAGCCCAGCAATCGTTTCAGGAGAAAATCTTACAAATATCTGATAAAGTGCTTGAGATGCTATCGGCATTGCTTCATCAGTTAATCCACCCGGTGGTACATGTGCAATCACCCAAACGCGCTCTCTATTTGCTTCTGCTTGTATTAATTCATCTACTAAAAACCTAAGAGTACCTGAAGTATCAGGATTCTCCATACTCCAATAATTATAAAAGTTCCAACGATACCAAAAGTTTGAATTGAGTGATATAATTCTTAATCCATGTCTAGTTTTAGTGGAATATCCTCCGTAGTGCAACCTAGCCTGTTTACTAGTATCAGAATCAATCCATTCATAATCTTCCCAAAGCTTGGTCATTAAATCTGTATTAAAGCTGAAGAGATCTGCAAATCCTGAAGATTTCTGAGCAACTTGGCTAAATGGATAACTATCATGATTACCTAAAACTGCATATACTGGATTGTGATTCAAATATTTCTTTAGATAATCCATTACCTTTTTCTCTTCCTTAACACTTTGATCATAACTTATCCAAGCTGGATTATGATCCACCATATCACCAGTAAATATAGCAAAATCATAAGTAAATCCATGAGCTTGACTCAACTTTGAAAGACCAGATAAAGATCCATCTACAAGTGCAGCAGGAGCATCACAATTATAATATCCCATCTTCGGAGCAGGAAAGCGTGGTTGTAACGGATCAGGTGTTGAATCAGGAGTACAGCACATTATCCCAATACAGTTACCTTCTGCTCCTACTCTATAATCATCAGAAAGATGAATATCTGATAAATGAACTACACCAAATGTTGATCCAGAACGAGGAGGTATTCTAATATCCAATGGTTTTGGTGGCCACCAAGTAGATAAATCATAAGAAGGAGTTTGCGGTAATTCGCATAAACCTTGAAGAATGTAATGACAAAAGTATTCTCCATCTAAAGTTTTCGGTTCCATAAGAGTTAAAACATTAATTAAATCAGTTACAAATGAACTATGAGCACCATTTCTAGGAGGGCCATAGTATTTCAAATTACATCTTGAATTTCCAATCAAACTAGTATGTTCACATATTCTTTGTAGAAGAATCGGAATTGATTCAGGAGAGTTAAGAGAAACCTTCTTTGTAAGTTCTAATCCATTTTTACAAACTCTACAATAATCACCACTTTTAGAATTCTTATACATTCGAAATAACTTTCTAGCTAAAGTTCCATTTTCAGCATTTTCTTTAATTGCTAATCTTTCCTGATGATTTAATCTTGATTGATTTGTAACACTAAAAAGCACTAATACTAAAACCCCGAGATTAAAAACGACCGTTCTCCAAGACATTCTAGTCTTTGCAATATGAAACTATGAACTTTGGTGATATTATTATAGATCTCGTTCATTGGATGAATATAGATAGGTAAGAGTTATAGAGTGATTCGTTTGGTGCTATATTAAAAGATTATAGCATGAATATATAAGAGTAGCATTAATATGCATAAGTATTGATAATGAACCAGAAATTCATTTTGTTTAATGCTATACATAGGGGGAACGTGTGCAAGTAATAACGAAATGCATCAATTAGAGTACATAGATAAAACATAAACAAATAAACTAACAAAAATTTTAATGGCCAATAAAAAATATATATATAAGGAGATACTTAAGTATTCCTCTTTCTCTAATAATATTCTTGTCTATCTTTAAAAGGTAGTTTTCTTACCTCTAAAGTCAGATCCACCACCTCTGGAGAATCCACCACGGGAACCGCCACGGGCGCCACCACGGGAACCTCCACGGGAACCTCCACGAGGACCACCACGTCCACCACGGAAACCACCACGTCCACCTGGAGCTGGTGAGTCTCTTGGAGTAGAGAAATCTAAACGAACGTTACGTCCACCGATATCAGCACCTTGGAGATTATTTAAAGCATTTTGAGCTTCTTCAACAGAACTGAATTGAACATAACCAAAACCTTTTGGTTGTTCAGTATCTGGATGAGTTGGGACACGGACGGAAAGAATACTACCATGATCACCGAAAGCTTCATAAAGTTGATCACGGTTAGCATCAAAGGATAAGTTACCAACAAACAAAGTATCAGATGGAGCAGATGGTTGATCACCGAATTTAGATGCTCTATCATTAGCTCTTGCTTGAGGGTTTTGTGGTCTAGAGTTAGAAATATCAAGATTAATAGGACGACCATCAATTTCTTTACCTTGCATTTCATTAAGAGCTTTATCAGCAGCAGCTTTAGATTGGAAATCAACATAACCAAATCCCTTAGATCTACCACTTTGACGATCGGTCATGACACGGGCACTAACATATCCTTCAGTATGTTCAAATTCACGGGCAAGCCATTCATTATCAATATTCCAAGAAAGACGACCAACAAAGAGAGTGGCAGGTTCTTCTTCAACCTTTTGTTTCTTAGTTTCAGTTTCTTCAACTTCTTCTTCATCATCAGCTTTTCTCTTGGAAGATTTTTCCTCTTCTTCTTCTTCTTCATCATCATCTTCTTCATCAGAAGAGGAGGAGTCTGAATCTGAACCAGTTTCAGAAGATTCTTCTTTCTTTTCTTTAGTTTCCTTCTTTTCTTCTTCTTCTTCATCATCAGAGGAATCAGAATCAGAATCTGAGGATGAGGATGAGTCTGAATCTGAAGAATCTTTCTTTTCTTCCTTCTTTTCTTCAACTTCAGAATCAGAACTATCAGAGTCGGAATCACTTGATGAAGAGGAATCAGAATCAGAGTCAGAAGATGATTCTTCTTTCTTGGTTTCTTCTTCTTCAGAATCAGAATCAGATGATGATTCAGATTCAGATTCTTCCTTCTTAGATTTCTTAGATTTCTTATCTTCCTTTACTGGTTTCTTAACATCTTTCTTTGAAGATTTCTTTTCAACAATCTTGGAAACCTTAGCACCTTTAGTTTGTGCTTTTAAAGATTCTGATTTCTTATTATCCTTGGATGTAGATTTAGCCATTATTAAAAATTTTTATTAAATATGTTTATGAGTATAATATTTTTTTTCAATTGAAAATTTGTTAATATGAAAAGATATTTATATGTCTACCAAATAAATTTTTTTTTTTCATTTCCAAAAAAAAATTTAAGGGTTTGTGAAATTTTTCAAAAAAAAGAAAGTGCATTGCATAACGTGATGGCGCGGCGGAAAAAAATTCTTATAATGTGTGGAAGGTGAGAAGGAAAGAGGGAAAAGAAGGGGAATTGATAAATTTTTGTTTTAAAAGTTATATTGAAAGTTTATATAAATGATATCTGTTGTTAGTACTTTTGATTACTTTTCTACTTTACCGTTGGTACACTTATCCGAGTGTGTTCTATCGCCAACCTACTCTTTAAGACATCCACTTACATCATATAACGTACATCAACGGTTAGCTTCTCTGTATCGAAACTTCCCGTAAGCATAGGGTATATCCTGGTATGCTAGCTGCTGGTTATGGTTATATCTCTAACTGCTAAGTTATCTTCTATTACCAAATAAAGCTGTTTCGAACAGTTACATATTTATCGGTTAGTAGTTAGGGTTGTTGATCGACACTCAGGGTCTTATCAATTAAGCCCTAACCACTATCTTATCTTTTATATGTGTTTACTTAAATTAGTTGTATACATACATCTAACAAAGTTATAAAATGGTAGAACCAACCAGGTGAGCTGTTGGTACAATGTTTATACAAGTGGAAGAGATAATCCAAGTAGATATCACTTATTAAAGTAGAAGATTGAGATTGAGAGGTGAACAGTAATTATGAACAGTAATTATGAGCAGTAATTATGAATTGCTTCCCATGTTTACATTTACCCTAATGATGGTATAAAGAACTCAATTAATGTAAAGAATCCAATATTTATTACTATTATTAACCTGGTTCAATCAACATTACCATGAATATTACTTAGAAAATCATATTAATTTAATAGTCGATATTACAAATGATTCAATTTACTGAAAAAATCCAGTGAATATCAACTTATAAGGAATAATTTGGTAAACACGCACTTTCTTCGTTATTCCAACCTATAAACTATATCCATTCCACTGCTTAGGATAAAATAAATAAAAATGTATTAATATATACTTATGTATATATAATAATAAAAAAAAAATATATAATAATCATAATAATAATAATAATTTAGCACCGTGCTATATGCATATAATATCACTCAATTCATGATGATATCTCACTTATTTGATCACTCCGTAATGGATTTCTACTTGGTGATGATGATGTAGAAGATGATGAAGATGTACGACGTCTAATATGAATTGGTAAACTTGGAGTTTGTGCATATCCTCCTACCTTTCCACCTTCAAGCTTATTTCTTATATCTGCTAATCTATGACTAATACTTGTGATAAACTTTTCAACAATCGCTCTATCATCGTCATTTAATACTTCTTCTTGTTTATCAGTTACTAATAATGCTTCCAACATCCATATTGCTGTTCCATAGGATGATTCACACCCTTCAAGATCATCACCTAGTTGTTCATTAACAGCAGCAGCTCTGGACATTTCTAATGCTCTATCAAATATTAATCTTTCAGCAGTGATAGATAATGGTCTATCTTGAATTCTTCTATTATTATAAGAATAACATGATTCAATTTGTAATTGAGCATATTCAGCTTTTTCAAGTGATTCATTGAATTTTTCTCTAATCCATTGTACAATATCATTTAATTGAAGTGAAGCACCATTTTTGGATGTGTCATTCCACCATCTTGAAGCTCTATTCATTGCTTTAGTTAATAATGATAGCGTTTTAACATACAATACTAATGCTTCTTCTGCAACTACTAATTTCACTTCTGGATTAAGACATGTTTGTTGATTTACAAAAACATCATCATCAATAACGCTATTCATTATCCGATCAGCATCAATTGGCATTAATTGTGCATATTTAACTTCAGCAAATAAATTTACAACTTTTGCCTTTGTTGCTAGTACTTCTAATTCTTTAATAAGTAATCTTTCTTCTGATTCAATAGAATTTGGAATAGGTCTTTGAGCAAATTGAGGTGGTGATACAAATGTTGTAGTTCCATATGAATCAACTTTTGTACCAAATAATCTTGCTGATGCCATATTAAGTGCTTTTGATAATGCATTAGTTGGGGAAGTACCATAACCAATTGACATTCTTCTATCTCTAGTATTAGCCATGATTGCTTTAGCTGGAGAACCAGAAACTTTTGTTCTATTTGGTGAGGATGCTAATTCATCTGCTAGATAATTTACTTCTACAGTTCTTTTTTCAACTACTACATATTCTTGTTCTAATGAATCAGGATTTGAACGGTTGATTGGAATAGCAACTTGTCGGGTTGATAAAGATGGATGTGGTGATGGATTAGGAGAAGTATTACGAGAATTCGTTCTAGAATAAGCTTTATTAGTGGTGGTAGTTGTATGAGGTTGAATATCATTAACATTACTATGAATAGTATTAGTAGTACTATTTGTATTCTTTTCATTATTATTATTCTTACTAACCAATAATGACGAACCAGGAGATGGATCTACTTCTACCTTTTCAACTACTTCTGGTGATCCTGATACTGATCTTGATGGTGGTGTTGGTAATTGATTTGTTGTTGGTACTCCTTGAATATATTCAGAAATAAATATCTTTTCATCCAACTTTGATTGATCTAATGGTCTACTTTCTGCCATAATATCCTCCCTTAATATTGGATTATTAAAAAATTCATTAAATCCAACTCTTTCCGTTGGAGATTTCTTCAACAATGATCGAATTAACTTTCTAATTTCTTGTGATGATCGATTATTTGATGGAAAATGAATTTTATCTGCAGCATTTTCAATATTCTTTAATAAATCAACATGATTTGCTGCTTGAAATGGTGGTTTACCAACAACCATCTCATATACAACAGCACCAACAGACCATAAATCAGCTTTTGCATTATACTTCTCATACCTTAAAATTTCTGGTGCCATATACAATGGAGAACCACAAAGAGTTTCTGCTAATGACGTATTTGGTAAACTTCTTGCAAATCCAAAATCAGCTAATTTCAATATTGGTAATTCCCATTGACCTGAATAACCTGCTTCAATTGCTTCTTGCTGAGTTTTCTTTGGTGGTAACAATAATAAATTCTGAGGTTTAATATCACGATGAACTAGATTCTGTTCTCGTAAAAACTGTAAAGCACTTGCCAATTGTTTTAAAAAATGCCTTGCTAAATCTTCATGGAGTCCATGATCTGATGGATATCTTTCAAATAATGAATTAACCAGTGGTAAAGAATTAGAAATCTTGTCTTTATTACGAATAAAATAAGATAAATCCCCTAATGAACAATATTCCATTGCTAAGTAAAAATGAGTTGAAGTTCTTCTACTGTCTAATAAAGCAACAATATGAGGATGTTTCATTGTCTTTAAAATAGAAATTTCCAATTCCAAATTCTCCAACAATTTCTTAGTTAATTTACCAGTTGAAACGACTTTTAAAGCTACTGGTTTGCCAGTAGGAAGGTATTCACCTTTGTGGACGGTAGCAAAGCTACCTCTACCGATTTCGGCACCAATATTATAATCCTTAAGGTTATCATTGTGCTTAACATTTGACATGTGTAGAAAGAAAGTATTACCAAGGAATGAGAGATATTTAAGTGGCGGGGTATAAATTTCAATCTCCTAATAGATTTTTTATTCTTTTTATAAAATCAAGGGAATCTAACTTGATTCTTATCCATCTAAGTGATGAATGTTAACTTTCGTGTGAGATTGAACTGTTAAAGTGTTAGTAAATTTAACGTAAGATTAGGTGAGGCTAAGTTGTGTACACACTATGATAATTTTTACCTCTTTACCTTTTTACCACTTTAACTTACGATTTAATAAGTATAAGCAAATCTTAATAAAATAAAGACACTGATTTGCTTGTTGTAATGTTTATAAAGTTGAATAGGTTTATAGTACGATCGTTGGCGTTGTACTTGATGTAATCAGTAGATAAGATAAGGCGATAAGATAAGAGAATGGATTTGTTGTAAGAAAAAAAGTCTTAAAAATGAACAAATATGAATACTTTTTAAATAAATCTTTTTTATTATTCTAATGATAAAAAAAAAGTATCAGTAAATAAAAAATCTTTTTTATCTTTAAACTTGTTCTGATTATTAAACAGTTATTAGTGATCAAAACTGCCTAATAGATGCAAATATTTATACCAGCAATATATTCTTTTGTATATTTCCCCTTCAACCAGTAAAAAATTCTATAAATTTATTTCTAATATATTCTTCTTAATTAGAAATCAACTGAATAACAAAAAAAATTTCTCCCTTCTTAATTTAATCCCGTGTATGTTAAGAAAGGAAGAATGAGAGAGGAGCGCATCCAAATAATGTTATCATTTAATGATGTTTAAAGATAAGGGTTTATTACTATATGTGTAAGGGGGGGATGTCGGATTGTCGGTCATCAATACACCATCTTATAACCGTTATAGTATTAGCTTAAATATGATTGTGTATTGTACCTGCTGATATGGAGGGAGTGCGTCATTGGGACTTCACATTAGCGGTTTAGGCGGAAGAAGGAGAGACGGAAATAGAACCATAGCACTCTTGAATGAGTAAATTAACGGCCGGTGTGACTAATAAGAGGAATAAGAGAGAATAAAGGAATCTCGAAATGGTGTGATGAAAATTCTATTAAGGGTTAAAAAATTTTATAGGTGAATAGATGATAATCAGATGCAATGTTAATAATAAATAATATTATATTTAGATATGGCAGTAAAATTATATAAGATTGTGTTTGATAAGCATTCGCGCATGTTGAGGAGGAGATTATAACCTTAGAAGGTGGTTGAGCGTTCATACGGTCTTAATTCATAAATAGCAATAACCCCTTACATGTTTGTTGGGTATGTATTTTTATTACCTTTATAAAATCCAGCAATAATAGCTACTAGCAATAAACAGCCAGTACTTTCGTTTATTAATTCACGTTTATTAATTCAAATTATATCTTATTGCTTAATTAAATTAAAGTGGGTAAATGATTTTAATTTATTGTTAATCTCTTAGTTTCTTAGTTTCTATATAATCGCTAGCCTTGTTGTAAAATGCCATCATTTTAAATTAGGTTATAAAGAAGCTTGTTAAGATAAGAGCTGATTAACGTAACTGATAAGGCACGATAAACGGTGTGCATGTAGCGGACATATTTGGGGCTGCATGTTTGGGTATCGTTTCACGTGATACGAGAAGGGAGCTAGTTAAACAATGAAAATATATATAGTTACGTAATAGAGGTATTTAAGTAAGTAGATTTCCCATTTAATATATTCTTTCCTTTCTTTTTTCCGTTCCTTTCCACTCCTTTCCATTTCTTTCTTCGTTTCATTTCCTTTCTTAACCAGTTGCTACTTCAATGCCTTTCACTTGAGTTGAATGCTTACCTAGATAAGGCGGTGATTACTGTTACCGAGCAAACTTCGGCAGACATATAACTATCACCTGATTGATACTACAATCTGCGTAAGGCCATCCCATAGCACGTGATGGATATCTAGAATATATAAGTATAAGTTAGTATTAAGTTATAATTTAACATAGCTCGGGCAAACATTCAATCATAGTAATATAATACTGTTAATATTATTCAATCACAGATGTTAGGGTGTTCCAAATTAGTTAATGCTCTATTCTGGAATAAAATAACTCTAGTATAGTTTGTTCAGAGAAATTTCCAGTTACAACTTATAGTTCATGAACTTATTTTGCAAAAGCTAACTTTATATACTCAGTGGTGCGCATTTCATTCCCAAAACAGTCTTATTTACTCTTTAAATAGAGACACAAGGAAAGCGTTAAATATGTTCTTTCGACATGATTAAAAAGTTATTTTATTTTCAACTGTATTGGGAACTACTGTCCCCATTTTGTTTATTTGCGTTCGGCACCATGTTACCATTACTTTGGAAGTTGGTTTAAATGGATTTCAGCTTGTTACCCAAGTGAATGGAAAGTTAAAATTTATTTATATATTTACTGTACCGCCTTGAGTTTAGTGCTGGGTCGGACTCTACACCTGCGGTAACATTCTCCGCCGGAGGAAAATGCTAGATATGAGAGATTTATAAATATATACAGTAAAATAAAAAATTAAAATATTATTAAAAAACTTTTCGTGACCCAATTATTAAATATAAAATTATGCTAAAATATATATATAAAAAAAAATATAATGTACAATATTGTTTAGATTTTTCTTTATTTTAGTATCATAGTGATACTCTTTTACGTTCTTTACGAACTTTCTTTGGAACTTCTTCTGGTTCACTTTCTAATTCAGTTGAATTATCATCACTTAAATCATCATCCAATTGAGAACCAGAATGTCTAGTATGAATTCTAGTATGTTGTGCAAGGTTATCAGAACGAGAAAATCTCTTTCCACAATCTTCACATTCAAATGGTTTTTCTCTTGTATGTAAAGAACGATGATGACGTTTAAGATGTTCTTGACGTCTAAAAGTTCTGTTACAATCTTCACAAACAAATGGTTTATTCTGATCATCATTAGAAGGTTTTCGACCTCTACGGTATGATGTTACTGGTAGGTTTTCTGAAAACGATGAAGTAGGAGTAGTAGTTGGTGAAGCTGATGAAGATTTTAATGCAATATTTTTAGTTTGTGTTGGTTGTGATGATTCTAATTTATCTTCACCATTGTTATCTGGGATTGAGATTGGAGAAGGAATATCTTCTTCTTCGATAGTAGCGTCAGATTCCATATCTAGTGGTTCTGATACTGGTACTGGAGTTGGAGGTAATGGTATTGGTAGTGAAACTTTTCTACGTTTCTTTGGAGGAGTTGAAGAAGATTTATGTTGATTGATTTCAGATAAATCAAGTTTAAGTTCAGGCTTTCTTTTACGACCTTTGGGTTTAGGAAGAGTAGTGGTGGTAGTTGATTTCTTTCTTTCTCTTTTAATTGTTGTAGTAGATCTTTTTCTTTTACAAGTTTCTATATCCTCTCCTTTAGCTATGGGGGTAATAGTATCAACATTGATTGTTGTAGATGGTTTTACTATAGCAGAAATTTCACCTTCAGTTGTAACAGCAGCAATAGTATCATTGACTGAAACTTGCTCAGTACAAATCATTCCTTCACTTTCAATAATCTCTTCTGTTAATACTTCTGGTAATTCTAATGACTTTGGATCACAGAAGGATGAATCCATTGGGCTAGTTGACATAATTGCACTAACTGGAGAATCACTTAATGAAATATACTTTTCATTAAACTTGACCTTTTCTCCACCAAGACAAAAGTCTGCTAATGATTCTTGATATTGAATTGGAGATTCAGAAAAATCAATTCCCAAACCAACTGGACCTTGAGGTGGTGAATAGTAATAATTGAGTATATTTGTATCGTTAACTGGTAATGTAAATTGTGAAGCAAATGAATAAGATGGAGTTGCTGGTGAAGTTGATGATGATGAAATACTATCATCATCAGTTGGTGTTAAAAGTAATGGAGGAGGTGTATTATTTGAATAGCCATGAACAAATGAATGAGGTTGATTCCAATCTAATGGTAAAAGTTGTTCAGAAACATACTCATCATCAGAAAGTAAAAGGCTATGACGGCCCAATGATGAAACAGTGAGTGAAGAGTATGAGGTCATTATCAATAAATAGGTCTAAGACTAAAACAAAGTTTAAAGTAGGAAAATGTAAAACAAGCGTGGGAATATAGGTATATATATAAATGAATGAATGAATGAATGAATGAAAGCGAATAATTAAGAAGGAATGTAAAGAAGAATTAGGAGCCAAATGAGTATCTTTTTTTTAAACCACCAACAAACTCTTAATTTTTAAAAAAAAAAGTTTCGTTAATTTCGGAATAGGTACATCTATATATATTTATTTATTTATATTAACATCATATCATATATTACGGCAAATTATAACCGGGGAGCAATATATAAACGGCTATGCAAATAAAAGAAAAGTGGTAAGGGCCTAAGGATGATAAGCCCTGCCGCTAAAATCCTGCCAGATAAAAAATTATTCCCTACCCTAGAGCTTAAATATAACAACAAAAGCAATGATAAACAAAAGCAAAATATGGTTTTCCGGTTAAACGAGAATCATATGAAAAAAACCAATATTAATAGTAATAATAATAGTATTAAAAGTATTATGACTATCAAACAGGGTGTAGTTATGGTGACGATTTCTGTTTGTCTAGCTAATAAGAGTGGAAAATTGGGTTAATTAAACTATACAGCTGTTGCTAGCTACAACCGACTAGAAGCAGGATACGCGAGATACGAGCACACAAGGCGGGAAGATGTTTGAGATTGTAATAGTTCAAACAGATATATCATGAAGTTAAAAAAGTATCTAGAATAGTTTGAGAGATTATCTTCTATTGAGGAGAAAAAGATTAACCTAAAAGTTTCTTTGTAAACTGGAAAAAATTTTCCCTATTGCTTTATTTTGATAACAAGTTTTTTTTCAATAGAAATTCCACTTTTATACATATGTAACTGGCGTTTCAATAAATTTTAAAACCCAACCTATAGAGATGCAAGTAGGGTCGAAGTAGAAAATCTCGATTAAGGTAGGTAGCTAGGAAACCAAATGCTAATGAAAATAAAAATAAAGCAATTATCTCTAAAAGTCAAATCCACTTGATTTTTTAAACAACAACTCTCTGACTCAAGCATTTAAGTGGTAAGTTCTCATGTTTGTAGATCATAACGTATAAGCACCCACCGAGAAAAAGTGGATTACATATACAGACGGTTATCTCCAATTGAAGTTATGACAACTTCCCATTACCAAATAGCAAGGCACCAAAAGCATGGACAAGAAAAGTGGATACAACATAAAACGTGGAGAATGACAAAAAACTAAAACATCCCATTGAAAGGTGGGGGAATGTGGAGCATTCACAAGAATTTACATGGGGTGATGTAATGATGATATTTTATTTATAGAAAATTCCTATTGTAGAAACTCTCGTTGGGGGATTTTTTTTGTTTAATTAAATTTAACTTTTTTGAATTAGTGTAGTAATTTAAGCAAGATAAGTTTTTTTCCTTCCGTTCTAACCAAATAAGGTAACTTTTTTTCTCGAAACACCCCCGATCAGCCGTTCATTTATTTATACATGCAGAGTAGTAGACTATCGGCTATATAACCAGAACACTTCGCTATTACATGATGATATCTTAATATCACCCCACAAGTGGGGGTGGTATATATGTTTTAGTTATGTCCGTTAACTACATACATCCGTGATTAATATTCGACTAGCTATATAGTATATATATCCCAAAATAGATTTTAACTTTGGCTAAACGTCAGGGCTCATACGCTATGCCGAAATACCTACTGTTGTTAATCGCGCTTTACGTGACGTCCAAGCGTGTGATTTTCAACCATAATATCACCAGTTTTTCTTCATTGCTTTTTTATTTAAAGTTCAATCTGAGATAAAATTGATAACGCTAAAGACTGAATCTAGAAACGATGTTGGCCAATCTTGTCTAACGCATTAACTAAGTTCCTTTTATGTGCATACATTTCAACGGTGTCAGCCATTTCGGACGATTTGCATAGGAAGCACTGAACACTCTCTCACATGTAAAATTTAAACTTCAATTAATGAACACACAAACATTTGCCGACGGGCTGCTGTAGACAAGATTTTAACGTTTGTTACAGTACCCCCACAAACTTGTACGTCACAATGGTGGCTGGTTTTGTACGTGCCAGATTAGGATAAAGTTGGTCTGTGCACGTATACACGCTAGTTTGTAAAAGTGGGCCAAATGGCATTAGTATTTATCAGACTATTTTAGTACGTTTCGATCTTAGATTAGCGTGATTATGTAATATTGAGTGTATCTTTGGTAGATGAGAGCGGTATAGGACGGATGAGGCCACTCGATAGATGGAGGGGTTACAGCTAAAACATGAAAATGTTTAGCTATTTATCCAAATATTAAAGCCGATTCTTTGGCAAAGCCATCCCCACTTCCGCATCCGCTTCCTCCTCATTTTCCTCCTCCTCCTCCTCCTCCTCTTCTTCCTCCTCCTCCTCCTCCTCCTCTTTCTACCCCCCTCTCTATAACCCTACCCTTGCATATATCAAATTACCCGGAACATTCAATTACAATACATTTTTACACTATATACCTACTCCCGCAATTGGACCCACTACTACAACGCATACAACTAACTCAGACAGTATACGGCATCACTGAGAGGAGCATTAGAGGACCGTTAGAGGACCGCTCCTAGAGAGATTGGCAAGTAGAGAGAGATTGTTAAAGACGGCCGGGGTAAGAAAAAGTTAATCAAAATCAACAACTATATTGTTTTGATTTTCATTGTATTTCTTTTTTTCTTTAAAAGTTATTGTTATTATTATCCCTATAACTATTATTATTATTATTATTTTCCCTACGCTGATCTGGCTGGTCTTTAAGGAACTAAATATGGATTTATTCGGCTTCTCTTTTGGAACATACCAATGAACTTTAACTTTGATTTGGCGGCTCAATATCCGTATTTAGATCTTAATCTCAACGGTTGTAGATGAGCTCGTTAAAAACAAGATTTACTCTCAAAGTTAGGTTTACCATTATATCATGGTTGAATATTTCCACATCTCTTATATATCTTTCCGTCCGCTATTATGTTCGATCTGCAGAATAAAATACTCACCCTTACTACTGACGTAGAGGACCCCTGCTCATCATCAACCAAATCAAGCTTAGTATTCCATAGTAATGTTAAACTCACTAAAATACCTATTTAGGCCTAGTACCGGTTAACGTTATTTTTCAATTAATGCATCGTCCCTTAACCGATCGACAGAGTTTCAGGTTTGTATGTACCGATCCAAATTTGTTAATTCAATAGAGTGTTTTTTCTTCTTGGTGGTTACAATTTGCAATTCTGTTTTCGGCAACCTGATACAACTATACAGTACTTTGATCAAATATTTCAACAACATGAATGGGTATTATTCTTCTTTATTTGGACATATAATGGAAAATAAGTAAAACACCCTACTCAAAATACGGAAATACGAAATCTTAAACTATTTATTAAGCGCCTACATTGTTGCTAAGATATATAATTGAACCATGTCTTGTAAGTTAGTTAACCGTCATCGATTGTGCATAGGGTGGGCCGCTGGTAACTCCGAAAATATTAAATCAAACTAAATGTACGATTGATGGTTGCATCAAAGAATATTCGATTCGAAACTTGTTGGTAGTTGTTAACTCTGTGGTTCAGAGTTTTTGCACAATAGCTTAATTATACGCCTGTTCTGTAACAGTAAACATGAGGTCTACTTGGTCTTAAAGGTAATAATGGGTTGAGCTATTAAAGGATGGCGGCCCACAATTGATGCCTAGTACAAACGGCCGAAATTTATAAAGTTCAACTGGAACGCATACTATCATATGCCTTTGGAAGTCAAAAACTAGTTCATTGTACATTGGAGTTAACTTAATGGTTAATTGGTGGAAGCAAATCAGCTATAAATAGTTATATACATTTTAACACATAGAGATAACCCATACATGTAACTTCATTTCGGAACCTCCCCAGTTCTAAAACTTAAATATATTAAATAAAATTAAATCATTAGAGAAATATGAAACAATTATCGTATATCCATCAATCATTAAACATAAACAAACTAAGAAGGGAAATATATACAGTAACTAGTGAAAAACACGCAGGGAAGCAGGGAACCGATATTTAAATTGATACCGTAGATCAGATAGTTAATTCAAAAAGAATGTAACTGTAAAAACTTTAACCTTTCTGATAGTTTGGATCATGAGTTGGACAACCTGCACAGGTACAGGAATCACCGCATTGGCACTGACCTGGAATAACACATGATGCGGTATAATAAATATCATAAAATTCTGATTCTTCACTAGGGTTATCATTGATTTGCATTTCAAGAATTCTCTGTAAGGAATTTAATTCTTCATCTTGGTTTGGCGGTAACGGTTCTGATTTAACGTTAATATTAGATTCAAATGATTGCATTGATGAATCAAATCCCATATCGGAGAATGAAGCTCCGTCAAAGCTCATGGGTGCAATGATTAGAGGGGGATCAAGGTGATTTGATTGTTGATTTGTATTTGCTCTGGGAAAGGAATATGTATGATTGTTGTTAATATTGGTGGGAACATTAATTGGGAGATCGACAGTAGATGTAGTAGTAACAGTTGTGGGTGTAATGGGTGTAATTGGAGCTGATGCTGTACTATTAGTAGTTGATGTAGTTACAAGATCAGGTGTTGAACTTTTACAACATGATTTACTTTCAATCTTGGATCTAGCATCAAGCTTAGTAAGTAACATCTTTAAATATTCAGCTTTTGAAGTACCAGGAGGACAACCAGTTTCTTGAATTGAATGTTGACTATAACTATCGGTTAATTCATCATTTTCTTCCGCTGGTAATGTATTAATATCACTCCTTAATTCCTTACGATACAATCCATTTCCTACTGGAACAAATACATATTTATCATTCTCTTCTTCTAATTCTTGTTCTTGCTTTATGGATTCCCCTAAAGGAGTCGAACTTCTGTTACGTCTAGCACAATTCATCTTTAATCTTAATCTAGCCTTTTTCTTTGTATCTGTATTACCATTCTTAATATAATTATTATTTTCATTCCCACGTGATCCAACCACTTTAACCGTACCATCTCTTGTATCAACCAATTGTTTATGATGTTTCCCTGGTTCAATTACAATAACTGGATTTTCACGACATGAACAACTATTTGATATATTACCGCATTTAGAACAATTATTAGGAGAAATAGGAGGAGTTCTAATTCCACTGGGTATTGTTCCTTCAATTCCATTATACCCTAAATCTATTCCAATATCATTTGATTTTCCACCTATTTCTTGATCATGAAAAAAATTACCATTATCATTACCATTCATAAAAGATACATTGCTATATTCATCATTAACTCTATTACTATTCTTTACATTTGAATTAGAATCTTCTGGCACAATAGCTACTCTTACAACAGATGTACTCATTGGCCTTCCTCTTTTTCTAACCAATAGTAATGGTCTATCTTTATGTTCACATGTTGATGATCTATGACCCCGAATACAATTCAGGCTTAATGTTAGTTTAACGTTAGGCAGGTATTAAGTATAACTGCAAAGCAGTAATATCTTCCGAGTTCATTATCTCTCAGTTCCATCACCCGTATTGTGACATCCTCTACTACCTCTTCCTCTTCTTCTTTTGTCTTACTTACCAGGCATACTTTTCACCCTCGTAAATTATCATCAGGTTTGATTCAATTATCTTAAAGAAAAATTCAATTTAAAAATCCCCACTCTTATTACACTCTCTTAATAAATCTCCTCTGTTTCAAAGCATTTAATAAAATATCTTTTTTGGAGTAATCAGCAAAGTCTTATAATATCTAAATTTATGACGGAATAAAGAAAACGACAAAAAATCACGTGGTATGAAGTAGCCGCCGTGTCGCCGCAGACGATTCCGTGTAGGCCCGTGTTACAGTTTATCGGAGAAAGGTAACGTTATCTTAGATAAGCAATAACACCCTTGACCATCATTTAAAGTTGTAACATTTGATCGAATGTTCTTCTTAGATTGGAAGGAAATAAGGGTAGCATCTTTCCTGACTTTCCCGAATGGAATTTAAGTTAGAAATATAAGTTTAACCATATTGATAGTGTTGATATCATTTATATATATATATAGTTTGCGCAAGAGCAAGATATATATTGTACATTTATATATAAGCAAATAAAGCTATTTTTTTTTTGTTGGTTGTTAGTTAACTGGTATATATTTACGCACAAAGCCAAATCCGAGCGCAAGCTCTTAAGGAATTCGCTTATTCACACGAGCATTTTCAACCAATTAGCTATAGTATATGTAAGTTCTACTTTACAATTAAACTGCTCATAAAGTGCTCGTAAAGTTTACACGGAGAAGATCAAGAGCTACAATGATATGGGGATAGTTATGACATTAATATTACTGCTATTACTTATTATACGTAAACATATAAATATATAAAATATTGGTTCTCGTTATATGATAAAGTGGATGAGAAGTCTTCGACATTTATTCCAATGGTAAGAATATAAGTTAAGGTTGATTGCAGCAGGGTTGACAATCGGCGGCTATTAAAACGGCTCACCTGCATAATGGCGGGGTGATGGCGATAACCAGCGCCGAGATCCAAACCTCCGTAGTATATCATTTCTTTAGCACTACGAAAGAGAATTATGTATACTTTGGCAGGCAAGAAGAAATATAAATCATTTGAAAGCTCCGATTGTACCAGGACTTATATCTTCTTCTTCTCAAGGTGCTTTTTATGAACATCTAGCATTAAACAGATGAATACTTGAAGTTTCACGTAATGGCACAAATTGTAATCTTACTGTTACTTGGTGAATAACACTGATAAAGGACAGGAATATAGCTTGTTATTTATCTAGCAGTATGGGTTTGTATATTCCGGAAAGAGCAGATCAAAAACTAATGTATATAATTATGATGAACTAAGAAGATCAATTACAATTAGCTCATCTTTACAGCGATTACTTCTCTAATAATCATTTATAACTGATCGAAGAAGTCAATTCGTTTTCAATCAGTTCATTGTCTTTATATATATAATATATATATACACTGTCGGGAAATAATTTTGTGTCGATCACACTTCCAAAAGCGACGAGCAAAAACCATAAATTTGCATAAACAGAAGTTTTTGAGATTTTACGCAAACCTCTCTTTTGAGCTAGGTACGTGCATGTGCATGCATATAGGGTACAGGGCGGTTGGCAGCTTTCCGCCAGCCTGCTGTTACCCTGTTGTTACCAAGGTATTCCGGCGGCATAATTTCACGACGGCCCCGATAGCATTGCGAACTATTCCGAGACGGACATTGCTTTTACTCCGCCGGAATTCTCATCTATTCCGATATCATTCCGAAACTTTTCCGAACGGAATACACCTCGCCTCCGGTAGGACTTTTGTTTCCGTTTTCAATCGGGATTTTATATAATTATAAAATCCGGGCAGCAAAAACCCAATTCAATTAATTTAATTTAAAAAATATTTTTTAAATTTAATAATTTTATTATTATATATTTATATATTGTCTTCCTTGTTCGATACCTTTAAACATACCATCAATAGTGTACAAGCCTTCAATTCCAAAAATCGCCTCAAAAGAGATGGTGAAAGCAGTTTGTAAGATTACAAAAGGATCAACGTTAGTTCGTGAATATTCTAGTATTTCATCAAATAGCTGGGCACACTTAGGAATAGTGCAGGAATCGAGCTTTTCAATAATTTTAAATTTCAAATCATTCATAGAGGTTGATTCACTATCAGTATCATTCAATGTTCTAAAGAGTATAGCTCGATCTTCTTCAGTGGCTGGAACTACAGCACACATAACTATTATGGTAGCATGTTCTATTTCCTGAACAAAACAATAAAATATCATATACTCAGTATTATACTTGAAATCAAGTTTTAATAAAGTAACTAGAGTCGAATACTGGCCGACTATATCATCATGTAAACCCGAAGCATTAAGAAATGATATGGAACGAGAATTATTCTTTTCGTATTCTTGTAGATACTGAAGAAATTGTTTATCAGTTTTACTTAGAGTCGAAATACAGCTGCTCTCCAACTCCATACTTCCGTTACAAGTGCTTGCTATAAAATTTGTTAGCTAGTTCAACCAAATAATAACATCATATATGCGGCGGACATGATTTCTATCGCCTGATACGATTAAAATTAACCTTAATTTAACTTACGACCACCAGAAACCAACCGGCACCAATCAAACCTTAATTTAACTTACGATCACCAGAAACCAACCAGCACCAATCAGATATCATAACAATTATTTGAATTCCATATTTCTTTATAATTAATCAACCACTATAGATAGGAATGGATCAAACACAATTCACAACTATTGAAACTGTTAGTAAACCTCGATGTCCATATTTAGAAACTTACGTATACCGGGCCCCCAATACCGCTATTAAGAAACACCGAAAATCACCATATGAAAGTTTCACAAAACGAGAAGTGAAGAAATGGATAACTTTTCGGAATAGAATCCATCATACAAAGAAAAATTCAGATTTATTCACCACAGATAAAGAAAAAGACTATAATTTGTTAGAAAAGTTTACTCGTTTTATGGAAAACGAATCTACATATTATTGTTTGAAAGAGGATAAGGAAAATATTCAAAACAATTTTGTTCCTATTACTGAACAACGCATTGTTGATGCTTCGTCGTACCTAAGGCGAAAGCCATTAAGATTCTGCAATTTCAATATCGCTGGACTTGATTGGAATACTTACTTTCACAGTTGTAATGAATACAGAAGAATGACTATTTTCAAATATCGTGCTCTTCGATCCCGAAGACGAGCAGGAAAGCCCTGTTTAGGAGAAAAGAGAGGAATGTACTTACTGTTGAAACAAACCTATGATGATGAACATTTAGATTATTGTATCAAATATAATCTTCAAAAAAACGAGTAAGTTAAATACCTAGGTTTGGTTGCTAGATTTTGTAACAGGCTCTTTCATTGTAACCAATTACAATTTGTAATTGTAATATTAATTACTATTAATATTAATTAACTCGTTATAGAAGAATTGAGCTTGTTTTATATTTTCTAGCTTCCTGTGGGTTTTGGGTTTATTTCGAAATCAGAATATCGAAATCAGAATATCAAAACTCGATAAAGCCATATCACAAATATCAAATTCTGATATGGCTTTATCGAGTTTTGATATTTTTGATGTAGCCATATCAGGAATATCAGACCTGGCTGGCGTGATAATTTTGAAAAATTTCGTTGATCCGCGCTTCAAATTTTTGATCCGCGATTCAAAATTTCTGATCCGCGCGATTCAAATTTTTGATCTGCGATTTAAAGTTTTGATCCGCGATTCAAATTTCTGATCCGCGATTCAAATTTTTGATCCGCGATTCAAATTTCTGATCCGCGATTCAAATTTTTGATCCGATCCAAATTTTTGATCCGAAAAATAGAGTTTTGATCATTCGACTAACTTTAAACACAGGTTCGGTAAACAACATTCTCGTGATACATTGGGAAACAGTTCGGAAGAACTTAGTGTAAACGATACCGAACCGGGCTTCATTATCGATGACCACGACGATGACGGCGGTCCACAAGAGTAAGTTAACAGAAATCGCCTGGCGATTTGCATAATATTGCATGCACGTACTAACTATAACTTTAAGGATAACATCTGTCGGAGATGAAGCACCACACGAATCTCAAGTTGAAGAAGGTCAGTCATGTCTATCAGAATTCGGGACTACAGTCTCAGAGAACCCGGATTTTACTAATGATGATGATTCTGAATCTGAAATCACTGAACAAGATGATTCAGACGTAGGCCCTCTCTTTGATGTCTTGCAGATGGTACAGAATACTAGCGATGTTCAACCGGATGTCGCACAAGATTTGGAAGCTGTAGATTGGGATACTATTAATGATGCCGGCGACGAGGGAGAGGCAGTAGAGAATAGTGCCGAATGTATTCCACATCCGGGCCTAAGTTCCGTTGACGCTACCACAAATATTCTAAATTTAGTGACAGAGAATCAAAGGGCTCATTTCATTGATATTTTGAGCCGCTGTTTTGTAGAATCAAGAGATTCGATTGAACACAGTCTTAGGACGTTTGCACAATCTCTTCTCGGCCCCGGTTTGGAGTGGCCAACGTTCCCAGTCACCTGCAAAACTATAGACAAAATAGGAATTTACTCAATGGTGGATCAAACTTCTGAAAAGAAGCGTAACTGGTATGGCACCAACATTAGGAAGATATACTATTGTAAAGAAGGTTGTATGGCTTTTACAGGGAAATATCTAGAGAACACAATTTGTAAATACTGTAAGGGTAAAAGAAATCTGTCAGTTTACTTCTGGCTGATATCTCCAAGAGATGCTCTGCGTACTCTTTCAAGACATATACATGATGATGATCATCGTTCACGTAACCGACGAGAGAAAAAGTATTTTCCTTATTTGTATGATAGAGATAAAGAGGTTATTAAAGATATTTGGGATTCCTCTTTGATTAAACTTTTGAAAAGCAAGGCAATTGGAGCAAGACATTCAATTCTCACTAAGGCTGAACTTGAAGATACGACGGCTAGTACGAACTATTTCTCTGGCAATTATGAATATGCTTGTTCTCTTTATTCAGATGGTGTAAATATAAACAATACTTCCAACAATGGAGTCAATGTGCTTGGGGTTATTGTGCATAATTTGCCCCAAGAAGAACGTATGCTAAAGGAAAATATGATTGTATTAGGGGCATATCCCAAGTTCAAGACAGCGAAATGTAAATTCAGAGATGAAGATACATTTCTCAGACCTATAATTGATGATTTTGCAGAACTTAGCTATGGTGTTGCTTTCGATATACCAAAAAATGGAAAGGAGAATGAGAAGAAAAATATTTTTAGAGCCCATCTGGTAGCATGTTGTGGAGATATGCCTGCTATATCCTCTCTCATGAAGTTCAAGGGACACATTGCCAACTCTCCTTGTAGAATGTGTGATGTGAAAAGACAAAACATTAGAGATACTATGAAGAAAGGCATCTCTCCAAGATCTACTTTTAACTTGAGAGATCACGACAAAATTGCTGAAGTAATGGAAGTAATTGCTAGTAAAGAAAAGTCTTCTTTAAATACGGAGCAAAAAAGATATCTTGAAGAATATAAAACAGAAAACGGCATCAGTGGTAAATCTATTCTTCTTGACTTGGACTCGATTATATTTCCTACTTCTTTTCCTCTCGACACGATGCATCTCTTGTTTGAAAATTGCTTCAAAACTTTACTAAGATGGTTGTACTTTGCTATTGAAGGAAAGCCTCGACTAAAAGTCGCTGTGGACTTCTTTTATATTAATATTGCTGATAAATTTGAATTTGGCACGTCAGGCAAGAAGGGTTCATTTTCTCGCAATGATATAAGCTTAATTGCAGCAAATTTGAAGATATTATTGGAAGTGTTCCCAATTTTCTTTGTCATTTGTGCTCACTATGAACCTAGAATAAGTCCATTTGTGAGGCTATTGGCTGAACTTTCAGTTCTCATGCGAAGCATGTACCAACATGAATACTCAGATATGCACCTGACAATTCTGGAGAAGCGACTAGAGATCACATTAAAAGCTATTGAAAATCGTCTCCGAAGGATGAAATATAAAAATTATTTGAACGACTTCTCAGTGCCAATGCACTCCTTGCTTCATATTCCGAAGGTGATAAGAGACTGTGGCCCGACAACAATTTTTTGGTGCTTTCCTTTAGAGAGAAGGTGTAAACTAATCA
>JAJMID010000169.1:0-26386 GCA_030583405.1 Sugiyamaella americana
GCCCCCTCCAACCCCCTCAAGTTTTTCTAGAGTACTATGCCAAATCGAAATGGTAAATTTAATATTCTAACTGAAAACAATAGCTATTCGCTGTTAAGAGAGCGGATTATTCGATAGAGAATACTACATGATATACTATTATATAATTAGATTTAGATTGAATACATATGGAGTATTACATATTCCAATTATATTCTTTTATTCCTTCTATACATTGTTGTGAAGTGGGCCGCCTGAGATGATTTTGTATCTAACTTGTACCATACTTTTGCTTTCGAAGCAATGGAATCGTTCATAATTCATGTAATACTCTTTATTTAATAACAATCTACATCTAACTTCTGTTACTAGACAATTGGGCGCCCAATTGACGTAATTCACTCGATCTACACAATCTTCTTTCTAGTATCTATAGAACCGGGCTACGCAACGAAGGAGGGGTCGATCTTTTCAAAACCATTGCTCTATTTCATGATAAGATGAAATATAGGATCTTAACCCGGGGTTAAGCTCCTATCCACCACCAATAAGTTAATATTAATTGAAATCATTTTTTACTATACTTCATAGTGAACTCACCATCCTTCACTACTTTTTACAATTATATCTAATCTAATATACATAACTAATTTATTTATAATCTAATATATATTTATGCAGTTCTTCTCCATTTTGCTTCATCTCCGTCGTCATCTTCCCCTTCATCATCTACCTCATCTCCTCTATTCCTTCTTTGTCCTGCTTTAATCACATCATCAACAGTAACTTCTAATGCTGCTGATGGACCATGACTATGTCCATTCTCATGCTCACCACCTTCATTACTAACTTTAACATCATCATCACCTTGTCCACTAACTAAACTCTCTGCAGTAATCCACCCTTCATTATCATCAAATCCAATATCATCTTCATCTTCATTCTGATCAGGATGTAAAGAAGAACATTCACTAAGTGCATTATACAATTCTTGCACTTCAGATTGATCTATACTAATGGTGAATTCGATAAAGTCACCTTCTCCCTCACCCTTCCCCTCTCCTTCTCTCTTCACTAATCCCTCTGATTCTATTTGTAAATATATTGATTCCCCTCCACTTTGTATAGCATGGAGTGTAATAAACTGATAAGGAATTGATAACCCAATTGAATGACTTGAAAACCACAACAATAAATAAGATGATGTTACATATATATCCCCAATTAACAACTTTTCATTTGGAATTTGTACCAACTCATCTGACACTTCAACTCTAGCTGGTGACTTTTTGAAGTACAAAACAGGGTTTTCCTCTAAAGAATAACTAGCAGGAGTAAATGATTGATGTTCTTTTAACGGAGTAAACTCCGAGTCCTCAGGAGGAAAACGTAAAGTCTGAATACTCAACGACATTATAACTGAAGATTATTGTAATATAAGCTTGGTGATGTTAATGTTGATTGTTCCTCTCTCCTATTTTCGAGCATGTGAAAATAATAGACGCGTGCGCGGGAAATGTAACGTCAGCAAATGCCTCCGGCGGCCGGGCTCCGCCCGGACCCGTTGCTCCTCGCTACGCGAGGAGATTACTCATTATATAGAACTTAGAATATAATAGTAAAGTTTTAACAACCAGCATTTCTCACTACTATATTATCCTCCCCACCTACGATATCACATGATATGATAAGATAAGGGTTTGGTCAATCTTATCTAGTTAGCGCATGACCATTACAGTACATATTAGGATAGCAGCTTCACGAGATCGCTCCGGTTCATGGGAGATTTCCCCACTAATCGACAAGATGAATATTGGTTATTTACATTTAGAATCAGACGTTCATGTTCGTAAATTGCAACAGTTATTAGATGGTCAATCTGATGGACTTATGAATAATAATGGTAGACTTTTATCGACTTCAAGGAAGGGAATCGGTACTCACATGAAGCAGTTGGAATCGGTAAAGTTGGAAATTGCAAAATATTATAAAGCAAGGATTAAAGCTCATAAAGTATGGCTGAAGGAGAAAAGGGCCATTAAAAGGAAAGTGGCTGAATTAGAAGATAAGATCTTTAATGTTGAAAGTAAAAGTGATGAAGCAAATGAAATTCTTGAATTACAAACTGAAGTAGTGAGAGTCCAAACTGAAATAACAGAGTTAAAATCAAAGCTAGAAGAATTAAAGACAAAAAAGAAAGGATTAATAGAAAAGATATCATTAATTCAATCAACTGTTGAAAGTAAAAGTTCATCTTATATCCATGAATTAGATTTGATAAAGCCAGATGAAGCAATAGAATCGGAGATTGAAATCAGAGAAAGGGAATTAGAAGCATTAAAAGATCAAGAACAAAGTGCAATTAAAGAAGCAAATGCATTGAATGATGGGGTGGTAGTATGGAAAGATTGTTGTGAAATTCTTAAAGATTTAGAAAAATCATTAGCATTATTAAGTAAACTTGAACGTTCAAATAGTAATAAGATTATAAAAATGTTAACTCAAGCATTACAAAGATTAGAAAGAAATTATGATATTGCTGAGCATAATAAATGGTCATTATTATCAGTAGCAATAGGGCAAGAAGTTGAAGCATTAAAACAAGGAGTAGAGTTGGTGGAAAGTAGATTAGCAGGAAGTAAGTTAACGAATATGGTTAAGAACATGACGATAGGAGAGAGTAATACGTTAGGTGTTTTCTCAACATCAGCAGAAGTATCAGCATCCGCATCAACATCAACATCAATATCAACATCACCTACTACCTCTAACTTGGTTCTTTTCCCAACATCAACTCTTGCGACTACTGATAGGAAATCATCACTTCGTTCAACTAGTCCAATACAAGAAAGTAAATCGCATTTAAATGTAACAACAGCCAATCTAGGAAAGGGTATTACAATTACAAATATAAATTCTGAACCAATATCAGCACCAACACCAACTGCATCATCATTTACATCAGCAACTGAATTCTTAGAAACGATATCAAAATCACCACCTCAATCGTTATAACTTATTAGGAAATGTATCCAGACGTAGCCGAGCTACGCTTAGCAATCGTTACTGATTAAGCTATGGATTATCTGAGATGGTCTGGGCTGAGCCCGGCGCCATCACACGCAAACGAAGGAGTGATAGGGTAGAATAAATATATAAATAAATATCATTAATCATTATCGTTATCGTTATCTTTTAAGAGAACTTAGTAAAGGTGGGAATCCTAATGCTTTCACTTTGTTATCAATAGAGTTGGTACTGGTGATGGGGTTAGGACGGAATTTTTTAATTGATGGTGATGTGAAATATTGAGGTGGTTTAGGGGACATAAGAGAGAATGGTCGTTTAAGAGATTCAGATGTAAGATCGATAGTTGGAATGGCAGGAGTGGAAGAAGGAGTAGGAGTTGTGGTAGGGATTGTTGAAGATGAAGCGGTTGGAGTGGTCGTCCTCTCTTCTCTAATCATTTTACTCCTCCTTGGTTTCATTGTCTTTCTAACCAACGATGTTAACCCTCTATCAGGATATTTTGATGGAAATTGTGGTTGTGACGTTGGTTTGATAATTGATTTTCTTGCTGTGCCAGGCTTTTTAATTTTAAATGCTGACATTACTCCTCCTCCAACAATTGGTTTAATAATATTCGTTTGTTGAGGTTGGAATGTATAATTTGAATTATTATCATTTTCATCTTCATTGAATAAATCTCCCATAAGAGTTTTCAATAATTGAGGATCTTTAACTAAAGAATCAACTGTTTGGGCTAATCCTTCACTAATTCCTTCAGTTTTACCAAGAATTTCTAATGCTGCTCTTAAATTATCAGTACCATTGTTCACCTGTTGATCTGCTTGAATACCTGAATCTAATTGCATTTCTCGTAACATTCTCTTTTGTTTACGTTTTTGAAATTCCTTTTCTAACCATGCAGCCTTTTCAGGAGTTTGTTGAGTGCCAAATATACCATTAGCTCTACGATGTAATCTTGATCGTAATTCATTATCCTTATTTCTAACTGCATTATTATCTCTCCACTTCTTCTTACGTTCTCTATTTTCTAATCTAATTCTTGCTTTATCTTCAGCAGTAAGAATAGCATTTGTACGATATTTTCGTTTAGTTTTACGACCAGGTCGAAATGGGTCAATATCACTTTTATCAGTTTCTTCTTGAAGTGATTTCCCAAGTGCTTGAAGGGCTTGTTGAACTGCTTCCATAGCGTCTGGGTTTAATTCTAATTCATTTTCACTTTCTTCACCAATCATTTGTTTAGCAAGAAGTAATGCTGCTAGCATGTCGGAAGGTTCATCAGACGATTCAGTAGATTGTCTTGGAATTGAAGATGATGGTTTTAATTGTTGTTGGAATTGTAATAATTGTTGAGGGTGTTGAGATGGTTGTTGAGAAAGTTGTTGTTGTTGTTGTTGTAACTGTTGTAACTGAGGATGTATTGACCGCTCTTCATCTCTTCCTCTACCCCATGCTTGTAAATATCCTTTACGATTTAACATTGGATCTATTCTATTTGCCAACATTTCTCTTGATTTTTGAATATTTGAACGAGAAAGAGCTAAAGTTTCAGCAATTGAAAGATCAGACTTTTTTGGTTCGTGTTCACCTGATAATATCGAACTAAGAGTTGATTCTAAGTCAGAATTTGATAATAATTCAGAAATAGCACGAACTGTTGAATCATCAATTTCTGGTACATCATGATGAGACAAATGAGAATGAGAATCATTTCCTTCTTCTTCTTCATCTCCTTCCACCACATGCCCTTGTTCATTCAAAGCAGCAGATATTTGTTCAATTAATGCCTTTTGATTTGCTAATTCAGAATCATTGGATTCAGATTGTAAAGCTTGCGAGATAGCTTGAGCAGCAGCAGTTAGAGAATGTTCAGAATCAAATTCACCATGAGAAGTAGAAGCGATATTAGAATCAGCAGCTGAATCAGCAGCTGAATCTGCTAAAATTCGTTGAAGTTCTTGTTGAATACGTAAAACATCACTTTCAGTTGGGATTGGTTTTTCAACAGGTAAAGTTGTAGTACTAGTTGTAGTGGCTGCAGAATGGATTGTATCAGAAGTTATTCCCATATCACTAACACTTGCTAAAGCATTCGAAATAGCAGCTGCTAAAGCAGCTTGATCAGTTTCTCCTTCATTATTTTCATTTTGATCAATTGTTTCTTTAATCACATGAGATTCTTGACTATCTGGTAATCCTTGGATCTGTTGAGCAATTTGTTGTACTAAATCATGAGGAATTTGTAAATCATTAATAGTGGTTGAATCAGTTTGATTAGTTGGTTGATCTAGAGGTTGTGTTTGTGGTGGAGGTTGTGATTGAGGTTGAGATTCAGATTCACCTTCACCTTCCATACTTCCATCACTTCTTACACCTTCCTTAATCTGTTGTGCGACTTTACTTATTTCTTTGGCAAGTTCAGCTTCTTTATTTCCAGCATCATCAGTTTCTGTTAATGCACTTAATGCATTTTGAATTAAATCATTTAATGAATTTTGATCTAATTCATGATGTTCTAATTCAGCATGAGATTGTTTTTGAGGTGGTTCGAGTTGTGGTTGTTCATCTTGTGGTTGTGATTCTGATATTTTCATAGGATTTTCTACTGACACCGTCTTATTTACTTCATCAAATGCTAATTCAGATACCACTTGCACTTCTGATTCATTAACAGCTTCTGTCGATGGTCCCGTGACTTCTGATACTGTTTCTTCAATACTACCCTCCTTTTGTTGAATAAATTCATTATCAGCTAATGCCTTTTGAACTTCAGCTAGTGTTTGTTCAAGTAATAATTGATTAAAGTCGGTAGGTAAGTCAGCAGGTTGTTGGTGTTCTTGTTGTTGCTGCTGTTGTTCTTCTTCATGTTGCTGCCCTTCAGATTCATGTTGATGTTCATCCTGACCTTGAACTTGTTGGTCTTGAGCTTTTAATTGTACTTCATTTTCTTTTCCCTTTGCCTGCTCCTCCTCCTTTTCACCGTCTCCTTCTTTCTCAACCTCGTCTGAACGATTCTCCTGTCGTTCTTCCTCTGTCTGTTTCTTCTGCAACTCCTCCTGTTCTTTTAACTGTTGAACTACTAACTGTATCGCCTCTTCCTGTTCCTTTTCTTTCATATCACCCTCTAAACTTCCACTTTCAACCTCCCCTCCCTCTCCTTCTCCTTTTCCCTCCACCTTTCCCTCCCCCTCTACCTCCCCTTCAACTCCCTTTGACGCGTCTCCGCCATTTATCCCCGCTAATATAGCCTTTAATTGAGCTTCAAGATCTTCTACCACTGGAGGATCTCCATCTGAAGGAGGATACAAATCAGACATCTCTTTCTTCCTTTTCAAATAATTACTAACATAAGATAATAATAAATTTTAACTGTTTTCGTCGTTATTTCACTTAATTTGATAACGAAGTTCACCACCAACTATTAGTACTGGGTATGGAAATATAACCAAAAATGAAACCAACCCGATATTTTTAAGCCGCATTTTAAATTTTTATCATTAATCCGGCCGGGTAAATAAAATGGTAAACATGCAGGGTCTGATTTAAAAAAAAATTAAGAGATGAAGAGATAATAATAAAATTCAATATTGTAAGATATTTAGTGGTTATAATTTAGCTGGTTGATTCTTTCTTCTATATTTTATTAATTTATTTTATTTGTTATAAGTTCACCCCGAATTCTTTGCCATCACCTTTTTCTCCTTCCTCACTACTTCCTCAACTGCTGTCTCAACTTTTCTCACCTCGAATCCTCATTCACCTCCACCATGGGTAAAGCTAAGAAAACTCGTAAATTCGCTCAAGTCAAAAGAATTATCTCCTCTAAAGACCAACGTGTTAAGAAAGAAGAAAACAAAAAGAAAACTGCTGAAAAAGATAAAGAATTAGTAAGAGAAATCCCCCAAGTCTCTTCATCTCTCTTCTTTCAATACAATGAAGCTATTAAACCTCCTTATCAAGTACTAGTAGATACAAATTTCATCAACTTCTCAATTCAAAAAAAGTTAGATCTTGTTCGTGGTATGATGGATACTCTTTACGCAAGATGTATTCCTATCGTTACCGATTGTGTAATGGCAGAATTAGAAAAATTAGGACCAAAATATAGAATTGCACTTCGAATGGCTCGTGATCCACGAGTTCAAAGATTAACTTGTAGTCATAAAGGAACTTATGCTGATGACTGTCTAGTTCATAGAGTAATGCAACATAAATGTTATATTGTAGCAACAAATGATGCTGATTTAAAAAGAAGAATTAGAAAAGTACCCGGTGTACCATTAATGAGTGTAGGAGGTCATGCCTATGTCATTGAAAGATTACCTGATGCATTTTAATTTATTTATTTATTTCCTCCCTTTTCTCTCCTCCGCTCTCTCTGCCTCCGGCGGCCGGGCTCTGCCCGGACCCGTTGTTCCTCGCTTCGCGAGGAAGGGAAGTATTCCCACATCGTCCTTTAGATGTAAATCAAAATTAAATTAATAATGTAAATAGTTTAAGACGAAGATATCCTAAAATTCTAAAAATTTTATTAGTTGATAAATCCATCCTTCTATAATCAATTTGGTTATTACACTGCTATTCACATTACTACTTATTACTACCAATTAAACATTTAACAAATAAGAAAAGTTGATGTTTAAACGTCAAATAACTATATATCACTAATTTCAGCCTATTTTATATAATTCTCATGAAGTATGAGTTCCTCACTATTATTTGTCCATCTATGGACCATGACCACTCTAGCTAGTGGATTCGTAGAATAAACACAAACACACTCACTCACTCGCACTCACACTCTCTCTATCTTCAGTACCTTGTATAACTTTTGGATTTTCTACAATATTATGCACCAGCTTAGCTGAAGTTTATGCTATACTCACATAATATTAATTCAGACTCATAATATTAAATTCTAAATTACTATAAGAATGGATTATTCGTTGACTTCTCCCTATTATATTAGTTTCAAAGAACAGAGAACTTAGAGATTTTTGAAGCAGTTCCTAAATATTCACCATGATAACTACTACTGAACGTGAAATGATCCCCTTTATGATTATTTATTTTATTACATTTCACGGTACTCATTAATACCGGTGGAGTAAACGATACTGTAGATACTGATTCAGATTCTTCTGTAAGGAATGGGCCTAACCAATTCCTTAAAGTAAATTCATGCTTAAAACCGATAGAAAAGCCGATAGAAGACTCGCAATATTAAAGAATTTCAAACCATCGGATGACGAAATTAATTGACTTGAATCAATTAATTTAACTAACCAACCACAAGATGATAGATATGTAGCAACAGAAACAATTCCAATCAAGAAACTTACTACTCTTCATCACTAAAAGCGTTCACATTATGCTATTGTTAAAGCTAGAGAAAATAGGTTACGTGGAGAATGCCTTAGACCTCCTATTATCCCAATGAATGCTATTGTAAGAGTAACAAAATGATTCTTGTTTAAGAGTGATGTGGATGAATATGACCAGAAGCAAACTGTCAAAACCCAACTTACGCATCATCAAGCAACGAGATCCTCGTGCTGTATTACACTCACGACTCTCAACAAAATTTCCTAAGAAGAGTTGTAATCCTGCAATTAATGATAATGTTAATTCTAATCTTGAAAATATGGTAAATTCATTTACAACATTGGAAGAAACAGAAAGCTTGAAATCGACTATGAAACGACTTAAAAATTCAAACCGCACCTATCGCAATCCAAATCAATTAAGTTATGGAATCCCCTGAAGAACTAGTAAAAAGCTACATTCGTTAGTTCAACCAATAAATTAAAAACTATTCAATATCCCTTCACCTTTTGCATTATTCATTATTACTGCTCGATTCATTTGTATTCACCAGCATTACAGGATCATTTTGTGGCTCTACTCCATTATCACTTAATTTTCAATGATCTCAACCACCAACAGTAATTTTTATTCACATTACTACTTTATCCACTACTATTATTCACGATGACAATATTATAAATTCTTTAACTAATTAATTCTATTATTTCTCACCTAACATTATGCCTCTGGCAGTCGGGCTCTGCCCGGACCCGCTAGTCTTTTGCTTTGCTCGGAATTTCTAGAGATATATTATATACCTTTACTAATTAGAGGTCTGCTTATATTTATATATATATATATATGGTTAAATAATATAATACTAAAATTATGGAGGAAGTAGTTGTCGTTAATGGAGAACTAACTAATTAAGATTAAATTTTGTCTCTACGTGCGGTCTCTTAGAATCTCTTCGATAAGCTGGTATTTGTAATGCTTGATATATAACGTCTTACATAAGTTTAAGAAGATAATGACAACAAGTGGGTTTTATGAATAGAAATGAAAGCATATTGATCATAGAAAGGATAACCAATCTAATCATATTTTGCGATAAGATATGCCCAACTTAGATTATCTAACGTTTATCATGCATAGAAGACGATTTCACCTTAATTGGCGGCAACTGTATAATAATATGGAAAGGACCTTTATGAGGATATCTTTTATACGGTACTGTAATATTATATCGTATGGTGAAGAAAGTGAACGAGCTTTTTATTAGAGTCTTAATATTTATGAAGAGAATAGTATTACGATTGTTTGTAAATGAATATATAATCTAATATACGTAGATTCGGGTAATTCCTCGCGTAGCGAGGAACAACGGGTCCGGGCAGAGCCCGGCGGCCGGAGGCAGGGGGTGTGGTAGGGCTGAGTTTGAAGGGGATGGAGGAGGATCACGAACTTTGATCTAATGAAATGTGTGTATATAGTTAGATATTGAACAAGATGGCTTTATTACCGAGATTATGGTTAAGACAATTGTTTAAACTTGTAGTTTCAATATTTATTCTTTCATTTTTTGTTCTTTTTACTGATTTTTATTTTAATTTTTTACCAACAAGTATACAAACAAAGTTACCAGGTAATCATCCTTCAAGTGTTATAATTGATTTCGAGGTTAAATCGTGTTTAACTGTATCAGGATGTGCCGAACCTAATGGCTGGTATAAAATACCAAAGAATTTGTATTTGAATAGTAAATGGGTGAAGAAAGGGTTTGTATTTGTAAAGAAGTTGAATGAAGAGGATTTAGAAGATGATCAAAAGGTTATTTTAGATATTGCTTTGAGTAAGGGTAATGAAGTTAATAAACATGGTATACCAGTTTATATTGTTAAAGATGTAGTTGGAGAAGAAGGAGAAGGTGGAGAAATGGGAGGAGAAGAGGGAGGAGTGAAGGAAGTGGGGGAAAAGGGGGATGTGAAGGAGGAGAAGGTAGCTAGGGAGGAGAAGATCAAGAATATTGATAAGAGAAGTGAAAGTAACCCTAGAGGTAAAGCAGAATTTAATAATGACGTATTAAAAAAATCAGGTTGGGTTTTAAAAGATAAATCTAATGGTATTTGGGTTAAATATGGAAAATATCACCGTAGTCATTCTATTAGTGATATTAATGTATTATTTGGTAAAGATAGTGTTGATCCAAGACCAGGTTGGGTTCTTAGAAAAGGTTGGATAATGGATGAAGAATCATTTCCAAGGTTGAGTATTCAAAAGGGAGTTGCTCAGGTAGCTGGAACTAAACCTGTTTTAAGAGTAAATTCAGATGGTAAATTTAAAATTTTACAAGTAGCAGATTTACATTTCTCTACTGGTGAAGGTGTATGTCGTGATCAATTTCCTCATAATGATAAGAATTGTAAAGCAGATCCTAAAACAATTGATTTTATAAATGAAATTTTAGTTCAAGAAAAACCTGATCTTGTTGTATTAACTGGAGATCAAGTATTTGGTGATACTTCACCAGATAGCGAAACAGCCATATTAAAAGCCGCTTCACCATTTATCAATTATAAAGTTCCTTATGCAATGGTATTTGGTAATCATGATGATCAAGGCTCATTAAACAAGGAGCAATTAATGGCAATAATTTCTTCATTACCATATTCATTATCAGAATTTGGTCCTAATGATATTGATGGTGTAGGTAATTATGTATTGCAAGCATTATCACCAAAGAATAATCATCCGGCATTATCATTTTATTTCTTAGATTCTCATAATAAAGTTCAAATTGGAAAAGAAGGATCAACTTATGATTATATTAAATTAAATCAACTTGGATTTGTTAAAAATGAATCAGCAAGGTTGAAAGATTTACAAAAAGATTATACACATATTCCATTATCAATGAGTTTTTTCCATATTCCTTTACCTGAATACCGTAAGACTGATGTTAATCCAACTGTTGGTTCGTTTAGAGAAGCGGTAATAGGACCAAAAAGTGATGAAGGAACAAGGGATGTACTTGGAGAGATTGGTGTATCAGTAGTATCGGTTGGTCATGATCATGTGAATGATTATTGTATTTTTGATAGCAAAAAGGACGGAGAAAAAGAGATATCGAAAATGTGGCTTTGTTATGGAGGAGCAGTTGGGGAAGGAGGATATGGTGGATATGGAGGATATATTCGTAGATTAAGATTATTTGAATTAGATACTCAATCTGGTTCTATAAAGACATGGAAAGTAACCCATGAAGAAAGAGATAAAAAAATCGATGAACAAACATTAGTAGTTAGTGGTAAAGCAGTTAATGAATAGATAGATATATAGTTTAATGTTGAATATGTAGAGTGAAATAAATAATGAATATATTATATTAATAAGTGTGTGGGATGCAGTTAGCGGGTAGTTAGCAGGAATATATAAATGGTGGGAGGGCGGTTTATTGGTATGAATACATTAGATATACTTCTACATAATATCGTCTTCCACATACGACCATATCTGAAGTAAAACAAGATTTTCCGTCTGATCAATCATATTTAAGTCTTCAAGAGCCTTTTTCAGTAATACCGTGGGAGAATAGGTGTGAACAGAAGGTGTTGTATATCTATTTTTTTAAAAAATTTCAAAAACTATTAGAAATGTCACGAACTTGAGTTGAAAGAGGTTGGGTTATTACGCGATTAAGTTTCAAAGAAGGAGGTAGTACTAGACATACGTCCAATGGAGAGTCAATTATAATTAGATTGGATAGAGAGTACACTGTACTAGATTAATTATCAATTGCTAGAAACAATATCCTATAATAGCTACAAGATCTTATGGGACTGAAATTTTAATCCAAACCCTTAACTTCCTTTTTAACATCATCTCATGCATGACCGTTAGGACCTGCATATGTCACTTCACCACCATTTCAGGTTGGCAACAATTTTTGTTGAAAACAATCAAGCAAATACACCTTTGACAAAAAAAGAGACATACAACACCTTCTGTTCACACCTAGTCTCCCACGGTATTACTGATCAAGGCTCTTCGAGGCTTAAATATGATTGATCGGACGGGAAATCTTGTATTACTCGAGATATGGTCGTATGTGAAGGTATTTGGGTGTTAGCCTCCTCTGAGGTCCACCTCTAGAAATGCGCACCGCCAACACGTAAAAAAAACGCCAAATATACAGTAATATGGTCTACCAATACTAAATTTGGACTAATTCCTCGAAAAATTAAATAATATCCTTATCTTCAGGTCATATTTCATCTCATCTCACCATCACCCCCACAGAGCATTACCGTTTATACGAATATCCTTATATTTGTATTTACATAGATTCTTCGAATTGCAATCGCCAAAAAACATTTCACACAAATATGGTTGAAGAATCAGCTCAAGTTAAAGATTTAAAGCTTGTAAAATACTTATTAAGATCTATTGTTGATACATATGAAGATCTAGAACCAAGTATTGATGAAGCTGAATTGTATACTGAAGAAATAAAAGGTAAACTTGAAATGATAAAACTATCCCATTCAGCACTTTTAGTAGAAGGGTCATCTGATAAAGAAAATGAAGATACTAAAGCATGGAAGATATTAAAAGAAGCACAAAAACTAAAGAGTACTAAGGAAGGTGATAAGTGAGCTAGATGCGAAGAAGTAGCTATTAAAGAGTACATAACGTGACCTGGTGAATGGTGAAGTAAGATTCAGTTCGTTGGTTTGATTGAGAATAAGCAGCAACCAGTTTAGCAACTATCTAGCCACTAGGAGTATATTATAGACAGTTTTATGAGGGACTATCACCTCTGCGATAACGGAGGTCATGCTCCTCGCTTATTCACTCCAGATAGATCAGTGTAGAATACACGCAATATTCCAATTTCCTTTCCTTTTCGCTATCACAATAGTTCTACATTTACTCTAGTTATATTTTAGTATATTATAATAGCTAATAGACAGTGAATTGTGCTCTCTCATTACTCCTACTCCTAAACACTCTTTGCCTCCGGCGGCTGGGCTCTGCCCAGACCCGTAGTTCCTCGCTTCGCTCGGAATTCGAAGGGGATCACGTTCTCCTCAAGCGACTATCTATCAAAAGATATAACTGGGGTATATATATATTCCGAGCGTAGCTCGGAACAACGGGTCCGGGCAGAGCCCGGCCGCCGGAGGCGAGAGAGAGGGGAGGGAGGTAGAGGATTTATTTAGCAGCTACAGGAGTTTGATTGTCTTTTTTAGAACGATGTTGTTGTTTCTTTGGTTGAGAAGCAATTTGTTCTTGTTGTCTGTCAGGATTGGCAATGAAATCTTGAACAGAGTAGTTTTTGGCGGTGTTACGAATGAACCAATCAGCGAATTTTCTACCACCTTTTGATTCAGCAATATGGATAAGATCATTGTCAAGAGCAATATCGATTTCAGAAACATTGGTATATTCACCATTGAGAAGAGAACCTTCAGACCATTTGATTTGTTTATTTTTAAGTTTGAATGAAACTAAAGCAGATCTAAGAGATTCAACATCGGATTCTAAGAAAGCAGCAAGTTTGGTAATGTCCATTGTTGCATAAAGATTAAGGTAATTCTTGAGGGTATAACCAAGATTGGAGTTTTTAACAGTTTCAATGAAGATTTTATTATGGTGTTGTAATGGATCAACATTGTATTCTGGATGATCGAAATCAGGTGGAGTTGGGGAAATGAATTTTGGTGAAGCGAAAAGGAAAAGTTCTTCAAATGTTTTAATAGCATCAGCATCTCCTCTATTCATTTTTGATAATTGATCACCATATTTTTCTCTAAGAGTAGTATGAACAACATCGTCAAGACGAGTAGGGGAAAGAGCAACAGAAATAGCTAATAAAGCATACATTTGATCGGATTTCTTATTAACATTATCGAATTGATTAGCATTACGATTGATATTTTTGGTTCTGGAAATATAAAGAAGAATATGAGAGAATGATTTAATTGCATCTGCATATCGTTTAAGCATAAGATAACAAAATCCAACATAATAATAAGTGGTAAAATGAGCACCAGTAACTCTTGTAAGTAATGCCTTTTTATTTAATTGAATATCTTCTAAAGTTTTTAAAGCTAAAGAAAAGTCTCCTAATAAAGTATGAACTCTTAATAATCCAATTAAACTGAAATAACCAAGAGTATTATAAAGAGGTTTAGAACCAAATTGGCCAGCTACTGAAGAGATATCACTAACTCCATTCTTAGTAGCTCTTAATTGAGCAATGATATTAGCCTTTCCTGCTAATGAATACAATACATTAAGAACTGGATAAGCACCCCAAACACCAATATTCTTTTCTAATAATTCCAAATCACTTTGTCCAGCTCCTCCTTTCTTAATCAATCTAGAACGGAAAATAGAAAATGAATTAAATTGATAGATAAATTCATCAATCATATCCCAACACCATTGAGTAGGTAATTCAACATCACTAGGGGTTTCACTGTTAATAATAAAATCAAATAAAGTACAATAATTATGATAACTATCTAATCTTTGTTCAATAGTAGGTTGACACTTGGCATATAAATGACGATAATAAACTTCCTTATAAAATAATAAAAATGTTTGATCATTACCAACTAAAGGAGCAACTGCCAACTCCGGTGATGGCCAAGCTAAATTCTTATAAAATTTCTCAGTTAATTTTCTAAATGAGTTGTCATAACAACTGTATAATTCATAAACATTTCTCTCATTAAAACATTTTTGAAAATAGAGAATAAATTCTTTAACTGCTTCAGGAATATAAGCAGCAGCAGCAACCTTTCTTGCTTGATCCATTAAAGTTTCTTGTTGACGAAGTAATGCTGCTTCATCATAAACATGTTCTCCTACTGCAATTGTTTCTGTAGTAGATTCAAAATCATCATAATCATATTCATCCATTTTGCTTCTCTTCTTCTCTTAACATGTAATACACAAAATTCAAATTTTCAACCTCAAACTCACAATCATCAATTTTTCAACATGCGGCTTCCTACACCACACAGCCGCACTCACCACATACCATCTCAACCAACCAAACATGCCTCCGGCGGCCGGGCTCCGCCCGGACGGGTTGGTCCGAGCAAAGCTCGGATTAAATAAAGGTGCAACCTTTAAAATCAAGGATCATTGCGCCAATATAAAAGGCCAGGACAAAGTTACGACTGCGTACCTTACGCCTAGCACGTCATGTCTCCACCTCCTGCTCTATGCCCTGCTCTATCTCCTGCTCCATTCCCTCTCCATCTCCCCTTCCTCTATAGAAAATATATATTTATTAATAAATAAAATGCATAAATAATAACTAGAGCTATATGGCTGTCTATACCTCTTTTCATCTACAATCCCCTCCCTCCAGCCACGATATACTAATCAATAGCATAGACTAATCCACTGCGCCATGATGAATGTGTGCCTCTCTACTTGACTAAACCTCACCTCCAGCTCCACTCATACCTCCACTCGATTCTTCTCTTTTTTAGCCTTTGGTTCCTTCTCCTTCTTCTCTTTCTTTGGCTTCTTTTCCTTTCCTTCTTTCTCTTTTACATCTTTATCCTTATCATTCTTTTCATTATAATTCTTGGAGAGAGATTTACCTTCAGAATTATCAAAAGTCTTTCTGGCCTCAGCAATCTCCTTTTGCATGTGTAGCAACTCTTCAACACGACCTAATTTAGCAGGATCATTTCTCAATGCAAATTTAAAATCATCAACCTTAATCTTTTGACGGTTAGAAGCTCTTGCGACTCGAGCTGATTCATGACAAATATTAACAATATATTCCTGAAGAATATCTTCTAAAACAGAAACAGTTTCAGGATAAGGATTCGGAACATCCCCAAATGCGTATAAAAGAGATTTCACTATTATCAGTTAGTTACCACCACCTCCTCTTCCTTCATCACTAATTACATACGATCATTAGCAAATTGATTAGTACGACGTTTACGACGAACCGAATGATATTCAGACATGGTCAAACAAAATCCGCTTAGTAGATATCACCAACATCTACTATCATCACCACCACAATCCCACAATACAAACTCCTCGAAGCAAGCCACTCCCTACACGGCTGCTCCACCCACAGCCTCCGGCGGCCGGGCTCTGCCCGGACCCGTAGTTCCTCGCTACGCGAGGAATAGCAGTAAAGGAAATTAAGTATACGTATTTAAATACAGCACTATTATTTTCTTATCATATATAGCTACAAAACTAACACGACCGCTCACCCTCACATATTTGTGGAGTTTTTATTAATTCCTCGCGTAGCGAGGAAAAACCAGGTCCGGGCGGAGCCCGGCCGCCGGAGGCAGGTGTAGGGCTGAGAAGGGTTAGGGGAGTACATGCATGAGAGTTGGGAGTTGGGAGTTGGGACTTTGAAAAAAATTGAAAGGAAATTTGAATGGAAAAATTAAGTCGTTTAAATTTTTGAAAAAAGAGGGTGCTTGTTTGATAAACAAAGTATTGGGGGTTTTGGTGAGTAAAAAATATTCTTGTTGTTAAATTAATATCAGCCGACCATATGCGGCAATAATTAGCCACCGTATGGTTTGGTTTATTTATTAATTTGTCAGCCAATCAAGGAGGAGCTGGGAGTTTTACTTTGCCCGGTAGAGGACGAGTAAAAATCTTCAAAAGGTAGCAAACTCCCAACTTGAAAAAAACTTTTATGAAAAAAAGAGACAGGAAAAACACAGAAATGAAAATACATGAGAAAACGATGGGAGAAAAAAAATATGTGAAAAATAGCTGGTGTTTATGTAAGGTGGTGAAGGGAATAGGTGAGCAAAGTAAGTGGAACAGGAAGTAAGAAGGGGAAGGGGAAAGGAGGCAGAGTAAGTAAATATTGATATAATTATAAATAAATAGATAGATAGTTAGATAGTTAGATAGTTAAATAGTAATAAATTAAGAAAGGAATGATTAATAAGTGGCGTTTGTACTTTATGGTTTGGTGAAGTACATGGTGAAGTAGATTGTACTTTACCATACATACCAGCAGTGCCTAGCAGTGCCTGGCAATACCTGGGTAACAACTACACCATCTTCAACTAATTACTAACTACGAGCTTAGTCTAAACAATTCAACTAATGCCCTGGTATCTTCTAAATAAATCTAAACGCCTATACCTTTTCTCCTCCTCCTCTGTTAGAACGATTCTAACTCTTAAATTTACAATAGAATTATTCTATTTATTACATAAACCATAAAAAAAACCCATTACAAACAAATAATTAATAATAAAAAAACTAATATTTAAACACGTTCACCACGAAGACGTCTAGCAAGTTGAATATCCTTCTTTTGAATAGTAACACGTTTAGCATGAATAGCACATAAATTGGTATCTTCAAAGAGAGATACAAGATAAGCTTCAACAGATTCTTGAAGAGCACCAATAGCAGAAGATTGGAAACGTAAATCAGTCTTGAAATCTTGAGCTAATTCACGAACAAGTCTTTGAAATGGGAGTTTTCTAATAAGTAATTCAGTAGATTTTTGATAACGACGAATTTCACGAAGAGCTACAGTACCTGGCTTATATCTGTGTGGTTTCTTAACACCACCACCAGCAGCACTAGCTGGAGCAGACTTTCTAGCAGCTTTAGAAGCGATTTGCTTACGTGGAGCTTTACCACCAGTAGATTTTCTTGCAACAGTAGATGATTTAGTTCTTGCCATTTTGATTTGATTATTGAATGATTGATAAAATAAAAATCTGATGAAGAAAAGAATAGAGCAGGAGGATATGTCGGGATATTTATAGTTGGGAGAGTTGCGCAGGATATGTACGGCTGGAAGGGGGTCGTTTTGAGATATGATGATGATGGGAGAGATTTTTGATTTTCAAATGTAGGATATTTTCGATGGGAGTTTGATGTAATATTCTGATGTACTGATGTATTGAGTAAGAATGTTAATAATGTTAGGTATAAGCGCGTATGTTTTGATATGTTAACGTTGGGATATAGCGATTATGTGCGTATGTATGATATGATTTCTGATGGAATGTGAATTATTTGATAAGATGAGAGACTTTTCATGTAAGTTTGATAATACGATATGATGATACGATATATGATTAACGAATGTGAAATGGTGATATTGCTGATATGAGTTTCATAATATGGTTAGATGCGCAAAGTATAAAACTGATATTAATGTAACGGGATATCATTCCACATCAAAGAGAAGGTTCATCAAAATTAAACTCCCAACTCTGATATTTTCTGATATTCCTATAATGATTTCTGATATAGTTATAACCGAATAATTGATTGGTGATATGCAATAATCCAGGATTGGAAATTATCAGATATAGATGAAATGTATCATAGCGAGCAACAAGCAATCATCCAATATCTTATAATCCGAGCGTAGCTCGGAACAACGGGTCCGGGCAGCGCCCGGCCCCCGGAGGCAATCAATTACGGTTTTTATGAGTGTATTTTACAATTTTTTTGGATAAATATTGACTAAAGAAAACACTCTTGTACCTTTCACGTGAGAGTTTTTGATATTCAATATTGACTTACCCACAACCGTCATTCTCTGATATACACATCCGGACTCTGATATACACATTCTCGCATGACATTAGTGTGCCCTGATATACGGCAAAAAGTCCATTATATTGTATATCAGAGAACGGGCAGATCCATTATCAGAAATCAGAAACCCTACCCCAAATCAGGAACCGTCATCAGAAGAGAGGTGATGATGATAAAGCCGTATACGAGAATTGGGATCACCGAATCCACAAACCACCTGCCAGGGGCCCTATATAAATCAGCGATATCCCCACAACTATTTAATTTTTTTTTTCTTCATCCAATTAAGTTTATTAATTAATCAATAAATCAATCAATAACTAAAAATGACTGGTCGTGGAAAAGGAGGTAAAGGATTAGGAAAAGGTGGTGCTAAACGTCACAGAAAGATTCTTCGTGATAACATTCAAGGTATTACTAAACCAGCTATTCGTCGTTTAGCAAGAAGAGGTGGTGTTAAACGTATTTCAGCACTTATTTATGAAGAAACCCGTGGAGTTCTCAAATCTTTCCTTGAAAATATCATTCGTGATGCTGTCACTTATACTGAACATGCTAAGAGAAAGACTGTTACTTCTCTTGATGTAGTTTATGCTCTTAAGAGACAAGGACGTACTCTTTATGGTTTTGGTGGTTAAACAAATTTATTTTTAATTATCTTATTTTGTCTGTCTTTGTTTTTTATTTTGTATTATTTGGTTTTACATAGGTTTAATGTCACGGCTTTTATTTATATCTTTCCTTTTGATTCGCCTCCGGCGGCCGGGCTCTGCCCGGACCCGTACTTCCTCGCAAGCGAGGAATTGCTAATTAGTAATGGTTGTTCTTTTTTTCCCAGCGTAGCGAGGAACTATGGGTCCGGGCAGAGCCCGGCCGCCGGAGGCTGGCGTGTAGGAGCCGCGGGATTCGCGCGTGCGGATGAATTTCTCGTATATATAAAGATTGATGATGATAGTAAGAATAGGGATATATAGACAAAGCAGAAGTTGATGGTGATGATGATGATGATGAGATCAAAGCTGTTAATAGAGAGGAATGGGAAATTGAAACTAAGCTTGTTTAGTAATAAATTATCTGCTTCTGTTTTCATTACTTCTCGTGGTTTTGGCAATTGTGCTTTACAGAGTGGTTATATTATTCCTCCTTATATTTCAGCACCTGATTATTGCTCTTCTGGTAGTACTGGCGCTGGTACTTCAGCCTTTAGTTCCCGGAAAAATACCAACTGCATAAACCGGAATTATTCTTATATGACTCAGGTAGTCAATTCCCAAGCCCATCTACCCCTCAGTACTGTTACAAAGGTAAATATAAATCCAGTTGATATTATATCTACTAGATCAATTAATACGCCTATTGGCACAACAATTACTACTAATTTTAATAACTCTAAACCTACACCTACACCCGCACCTACGCTTTCTACCAAGCTCAAACCACCTTATTCTCCCAACGTCTCAAACAGTAGCACAATCCCATGCTCAACATCAACCTCTCCTTATGCATTACCGTTATTAACCTCTAATTTACCCACTCTTTCTAACCCTCAAATACGGCTAAAATTTTTCACAATCCCCGCCGGACCCGGATCATTGTTTCGAAGATCGTATATAAATACATCCGCGTCTGTGACACAAAGAGGAAATAATGGTGTAGTTCACCAACGTCAACCGTCATTCATACTTGGTGGATCTAGATCATTTTATCCTTCCTTTTCTTTCTTTTCTTTATCTCGTACAATGTCTCTACTTTCAACTGGTGAAGAATCTTTAGTTGAAAAAGCTAAAAGAGCAGCTGCTTATCAAGCTGTTGATGAACATTTCCCTGCTGATGCTAAAGTAATTGGTATTGGTTCTGGTTCAACTGTAATTTATGCTGTTGAAAGAATTGCTCAATTATCGGAATTAAAAGGCTTTGATTTAACTAAAATCATCTTTGTTCCTACTGGTTTTCAATCAAAACAACTTATCATCAAAGCTGGTCTTAATGTTGCTTCAATTGATCAATTCTCTGTTGGTGATTTAGATCTTGTAATTGATGGTGCTGATGAAGTTGATGATCAATTAAACTGTATTAAAGGCGGTGGTGCTTGTTTATTTCAAGAAAAACTTGTTGGTCAATGTGCCCGTAAATTCGTTATTGTTGCTGATTCATCTAAAAAATCCCATAAATTAGGAACTAAATGGACTCAAGGAGTTCCAATTGAAGTTATCCCAATGGCTTATCCAAAAGTTCAATCTGATCTCATCAAACTTGGTGCTAAACAAGTAACTCTTCGTCAAGGTGGTAAAGCAAAAGCTGGTCCTGTTGTAACTGACAACGGAAACTTCATTCTTGATACTCATTTCGGTCCAATTGAACCATCTGAAGTTCGTAAACTTGATATCAGTATCAAACTTCTTGTTGGTGTTGTTGAAACCGGTCTCTTTGACTATGGCGTAGTCGCTTATTTCGGCGAAACCGATGGTACTGCTTCTACTTTAGAAAAACATTAATAAATCTACCTAATCTTTCGTTACACTGCCTCCGGCGGCCGGGCGCTGCCCGGACCCGTTGTTCCGAGCTACGCTCGGATTTAGCTAAGGGGGGATAGGTCTAAGACTCGATCGATTCTATTTAGGGATTGTCGTTTTCGAAAAGAGTACACTATATAGTGGATTTGAACTTGATTGTTCTCTTAAGTACTCGGGAATATCTGCTTAAGAGAGATCTAGTAGAATGATGGATTCATTTAGTAAAGATAGAGAGACGCTGGATTTAGATATCTCGATTTGATCCATGATCTTAGTAACTTGCATAAACTCCTCATGAAATTATGTTGTTATACTCGTGATAATAACCATGATATAACTCATACCTCACTAAATCCTCGCGAAGCGAGGAACAACGGGTCCGGGCAGCGCCCGGCCGCCGGAGGCAGTGAGAAGAGATTATGATTAATCATAGTTGAGATTATGGTTTAGATCTTGGAGGGTTATTTCCATAGTCTGATAACCATAGGATAGATCTATGATTTAAATTAGTATATAATGTAGATGTTTCTGCTTTATCTCTTCTTCTTATTTAGCTTAAATCACTTGAGAAATGGTCTATAAGCCTTTAATTGCTGCTGCTGCTGTTGCATTAACTAGTTCTGTTATTAATGGAGCCGCCATTCACGGTGAAAGAAATGAATTAGCAAATACTTTTGATATTGATAATGATTCCTTTGCTGACATGAAAGTTAATGATGATGACGAAGGAGAGGAGGAGAATATTAGACATGGTGTCAAGGGAATGAGACTATTCCAGGAGCACGATGATGAAGATGATGAAGTTGATCATGATCATGGTGATGATTCCCATCGTTCATTCCAAGAAGATATTGACACATATGAGAAGATACTTCTTGAAAGAGAAAGATTGAAAAATGATGAAGATGAAGATTCTGAAGGGGAAAGAATTAAGAACTACAAACAGGATGTATATTCTGAGCAAGAAAGAATAAAGACTAATGCAGTTGAGAATTTAGAAGAAGAACTTGCTGTTTCTGAGGTTAACGATGGAAACAGAAACAGAAATCGTAATCGTGGAGGACGCGATGGTGTAAGACGCGATAGAAATCGTTCTGGTAGATCACGTAGAAACCGTAAAGAAAGAAGTCGTGATGATGATGGAGATGATGAAGATGACTTTTCTAGTAGTGAGGAAGATGAATGTACAGATGATGAAGATGATGAGGAATACGAACGTCGTCCTAGAAGAGGAAGAGGCAGAAGTGGTAGAAACAGAAAGTATAATAGCTATGAGTATGATATTGTTAAAAGATCATTAAGAGATCATATCGGTAGTCGTATATCAGCATTAAAGAAGGAAATTAATGGGTAATTTTGGGTGATAATTTGATTTTAAATAATTTGATTTTGGTTTAAATAGTAATAGTAATTAGTAGTTTAATAAATAAGTTTGAAATTGTATGGGATATTCCTCGCTACGCGAGGAACTACGGGTCCGGGCAGAGCCCGGCCGCCGGAGGCAGTGGAAGGAAGTAGCTGTTGCTCTTATGCTTGTACTAGAATATATAATTAGTTTTATTAATAAATAAAGGGTGCACAAACCCATGCTTAGATAGAGGTTTATCCCTCAACATGCTATATCTTTTAAAAATTCCATCAACTTTTTCTGATCTTCTTCTGATGATGGTGGTGAATTTGAACAGAATAATGGGATTCGTAATTCTCTTAACTGCTCTTTATGATTTTCAATCAACTTTAATCCTGATTTATATACTTTATAATCATAAGCTGCTAATTCTTGAGGATCAGAATTAGATGGTGCACTTGCTTCATTATCAGCTCCACCTACAAGCTTAAGAATACTCTCTAACTTTTGTCTTCCTGATTGTCTATCATTTTGACGACGAATAATTGCTTCACGAGTTTCAGACCATTCCTTTTCATGGCGTTCTTGATCTTCTATTAAAAGCCTTATTCTTGAAAGTATTTGTTGATCCTGACTGATATACTTAGCAGCGTATTTAACAGCAGCTGAATAAGTTGAAATTTCAGCAGGATTGATTGGGGGTGGTTGTCTATAAGTGTTTGCTGGTGGGTTGGGGGTTGGATAATCATTAACAGATGGTGTTGAAATAGGATTTTCCCCTGGTTTAAAAGAAGATAGTGAGGACTGTTCACTACGCTCTTGAGCTTCCCTGATTCGATTTAAAAGATTAAAAACTTCATGATTATTAATATCCCCCATAGTAGTGGAGATCAAGTAATCGGAAGGGACTAACCTAACTATTTTGATCTAATATTCAAATCGGTTAACATTAAATGTTCCCAGCTAAATGAGAAGAGTTGATCTGGGGTAGAATAATAGTGAAGTGTACGGCTGACGTAAGTAGAAGACATGGAAGATAGTTGTAGACCCAGCAGAGCATATGTATGATTTTGTTACCTAAGGTTCGATTCTTAAGGTGATATGAAATAGCACCACCAACTAATCTTCACATATAAATTAACAAAAAATATCGTCAAGGAGTTACATAATTACCATAATATCCAGCAGACTCTTCATACGTTTTCAAGAAAAAGTTATAGCACCTTCTGTTCACGTCTAGTCTCCCACGACATTACTGATCAAGGCTCTCAGAGGCTTAAATATGATTGATCAGACGGGAAATCTTGTTTTACTCTGGATATGGCCATAACTGGAGGAATTCTTACGTTCATGAAAGTTGAAGGAGCCGTGAAAACGTCACGTGATCTAGAATTGCTCTTGCTCTTCTTTATTTAATGACTTGTTCTACTCTCTTATTAAAATCTATTTAGCATAGTTAATTCCCTCCTCGAGACTACCTTTGCAATTACTTCCTTTAGAATGGCTATCTTTAGCGCCATCAAATTTTAAATCCAATTGTTCCGTCGATCTTGGAACAAATGTCAGCTAAGCAAATAATGTAGACATTCAGATAAAGTATTTAAAATTTAATATATATTTAATTATATAATTTATGTAGAACGTTGGTATATCACTATCTATTTTAATAAATCTATAAAGTTAAAGTTGCAACTTGATACAGGCGAAGAGATGGTTTCAAGAACTAATCTGAAGCAGGTATTTCTTTCTGTTTTACAAGTTTTAAGTTACAATTTCATCTATATCAGTTCGATCATCTCGAGATTAGATGGAATGAATGATTATTAAACAGGTTCCTATTAATCTTGCGTAAGAAAGAATGGAACTACTACCTCCTCCATATTCAGTAATATTACATTACATTTAAACGATTATATAAATTTGTAATGAAAAGAATTAATTTTAATATTTATTTTTATATAAAGAGAGAATTTATTATAATTTACATTAATAAAAGGTCCAGCGTCCAACATAAATAAAGATTTATTAGAATTGACATTAATAAATCATTGGGAGAGAGAATGCTGCAATAAGTGATTTTGTAATTCCTGTTCTTGTTATTGTTATTGTTATTGTTATTGTTATTGTTATTGTTATTGTTATTGTTATTGTTGTTGTTGTTGTTGTTGTTGTTGTTGTTGTTGTTGTTGTTGTTGTTACTGATGATGTTATTATTGCTCCCGAAGTAATAGTGGTGTAAGAGGTGATCTCTCTCTTTTCTTTATATTAAAAATTATCTGATTCCTCCTTATTTAATCAAGGTCGAATGCTTCATGACTTGTTGATTCTTACTTTTCTGCTCCCTCCTCTTCCTCATCAGAATCTGATTCTGATACTTCATAAACCTCTAGATAAACTTTAGCTTTTTGTGATGCTTTTTCCAACCACCTCTGATTTTGATTCTTTTTCAATATTTAATACCTTATCGATACCTGATACTTCGTCACTATCTAATTCTTTGTAGTCAAAACCTAATAATTCATCGAAATCTAATAATTCATCGCTATCTGATTCTTCTTCCTCGCTCATGTCTAATTCAGTATCGTCATATTCATAAATATTTAATTCTGGTTCTTTATCATCAAATCTAACTTTAGGTTTATGTTCAATTAATTTAATTCCAACGGAATCTTCTTCACAGATTAATACAGATTCCTTACCAACAGATTCAAGTTCAAGTCTAGATTCAATTAATTCAATACCAGTAAAATTTTCTTCAATGTTTAATTCAGATTCCTTAACAGTATATTCAAAATCAGGTTTAACTCTGGTGAGTTCAGAGTAAGTGCTAATTCTAACTTGAGAAATATTTACCTTATAATAATTACCACCAGAATAGTTAAAACCACCTTTCTCTATGAAGATGAAATCAGATCCATATTTTAATTTAAGTTGTTCAAGTTCAATTTGTTTTAACTTCATTTGAAGACGAAGTTTAGTAAAATTTAAAGTAAAAAAGTAAATAGTAAGTAAACCAATAACGTAGGTGAAATGAATATCTTTGCTGTTGGTGGTAATAGAATCAAGATTATTAATAATAGTAGAAGTGAAGGTACGTTCATCATTAATGGTAGAGGAACAGGTACCTTTACTAGTTGTTTCAATACTAACAGAAGATGGAATAACAATTTTACTATCATTAATTGACGAAGAACAATCAGGGAACGAAGGACCAAAACAGAATGATCGTTGGTAGTGAAAGATATTTTCATATTCTTGGAGAGTGGCCAAGTGAGCTGATTGATGAGAGGAATATAAATGTGCTGAGATAGCAAAAACAAGACCAATAAAGTGGGTAATCATCTTTTAACTGTTAATGAATGTGAAAATAAATAAAACCCAACTGTTAACCAGAGTTATATTAGAAGAACTGAAAGATGAATAAAAAAAGAAGAAGCAAGTGATCCAGGGGGATACTAGTGAATTTATATTTTCAGAAAGTGGCAGTGTTGTAGTGCCATAACAATCGTACCCTCCATAATATTTATTAATTCTAACATAACTTTCTCCAGCATAAGAATGGTTTGTGAATTATTTAAAAGTTATGCGTGATCGACAACTTTTCCCTGCATAAGTTATATTCTGT
>JAJMID010000170.1:0-26296 GCA_030583405.1 Sugiyamaella americana
CGTGCCTCCGGCGGCCGGGCTCTGCCCGGACCCGTTGTTCCTCGCTTCGCGAGGAAATTGTAGGGGTACATGACGGGCGTGATTGGGGTGAATAATTCCTCGCGGAGCGAGGAACAACGGGTCCGGGCAGAGCCCGGCCGCCGGAGGCATGTGCAGCGACCACCGCCCTAACCCTGATTTACCTTTGGGCATTTAGGTAGGGTGGATTTTGATAAAAGTTTTGTGAAAATTAATTATAATTGGTATTGATGGATTGGTTATGATATTCTAGAACTGATGGTGTGGTTTTTAAGAATGGGTTGTTAAGATTGATTGAGTAATCGCAATTTTAGTGTCTATACACTGAAACTACGCTTGAGAGTCATATTTAATAGGATCATCTAAACGAGGTTTCCACAACTGAATATTCGTTAATTTTTATCTTTTTGTGAACAAACGTAATGTTTAAAGGAATTAAATCAAATGCTATAACGTGATATATAGTATTATATACTTTTAAAGAAAAAAACATCAAAAGGAAGGTGAAAACACTTGGGGTAGGTGAATTCATCCCATGATTATACCGGGGTCATTTTCGAGAACGTCGCGATGGTAGGGTAGGGGTTACATGGGGCTGGTGATAGAAGGAAAGATAGAAATTGGTAAATGGAAAATGCTAACAGCATGAATTATTAAGAGGCGATAGAAGAGAAGAGTTACGAAAGAGACAACTGAATAATAGCAAAAGATAGCAAAAAGAAGAGAAGAAGAGAAGAAAGAGATTGAATTAGATACGAATAAGAGAAAGAAAAAAGAAGGAGAAGTTTGCAGTAACGAAACTGATCTTTTTGATTAAGATTGAACGAAAGAGAAGGGAGTGAAAAATGTCACAACAAGGTAGGTAGACGACGTGATTTCCTCGCTACGCGAGGAACAACGGGTCCGGGCAGAGCCCGGCCGCCGGAGGCACATAGTCTAACCAAAAGACTTAGATTATGATCCATATGGCTATGATGATGATACAGAAATTACAGCAGAAGATTGTTGGACAGTAATTTCATCATTTTTCAATGATAAAGGATTAGTAAGTCAACAATTAGATTCATTTGATGAATTCATTGAAACAACAATTCAAGAGTTGGTTTGGGAAGATCGTAATTTGATTTTAGATCAACCTGCTCAACATACTACACCAGATGATAATATTAATAAGAGATATGAAATCCAATTTGGAAAGATTTATTTGTCGAGACCAACAATGACAGAAGCAGATGGTAGTACTCATCCTATGTTTCCTCAAGAGGCTCGGTTGAGAAATTTGACTTATTCTTCACCATTGTATGTGGATATGGGGAAAAGGGTGTTGTTTTCGAAGGATGATAATGATGGAAATGGTGGGGGAACAGGTGGTGCTGGTGGAGTAGATGAAACTAAATGGTATCCAGATCCAAATGAACCAGAAGAACCAATTTCAAAAGTTTATATTGGTAAAGTTCCAATTATGTTAAGATCTAAATTTTGTATGTTGAGGAATTTACGCGAACATGAATTTTATGAATTAAATGAATGTCCTTATGATCAAGGGGGGTATTTTGTTATTAATGGTAGTGAAAAAGTATTAATTGCTCAAGAAAGAAGTGCTGCTAATGTTGTTCAGGTGTTTAAAAAGGCTGCTAATAGTCCAGTTACTCATGTTGCGGAAATTAGATCTGCTACTGAAAAGGGGTCAAGGTTGATTTCTTCAATGCAAATTAAGTTGTTTGGTAAAGAAAAGACTATTAAAGCTGCTTTACCTTATGTTAAGAGTGATATTCCTATTGTTTTGGTATTTAGAGCATTGGGGGTTGTTCCAGATGGTGATATTCTTGAACATATTTGTTATGATCAAAATGATTGGCAAATGCTGGAAATGTTAAAACCATGTATTGAAGAAGGATTCTTTATTCAAGATAGGGAGGTAGCTCTTGATTATATTGGTAGAAGAGGTAGTGCAATGGGAATTAATAGAGAAAAGCGTATTAGGTATGCTAGGGATATTCTTCAAAAGGAGCTTCTTCCTCATATTACCCAGTTGGAAGGATATGAATCTCGAAAAGCATTTTTCCTTGGTTATATGGTACATAGAATGTTATTATGTGCTTTGGAACGTAGAGAACCTGATGATAGAGATCATTTTGGTAAGAAAAGATTAGATTTAGCTGGTCCTTTATTGGCAAATCTTTTCAGAATGTTATTTAAAAAGTTAACTAAAGATATATTTCGATATATGCAAAAGTGTGTGGAAACAAATAAAGATTTCAATCTTACTTTAGCAGTTAAGAGTAATACTATTACTAATGGGTTAAAATATTCCTTAGCAACTGGTAATTGGGGAGATCAAAAGAAAGCAATGAGTAGTAGAGCTGGGGTTAGTCAAGTATTAAATAGATATACATTTTCATCAACATTATCTCATTTAAGAAGAACAAATACTCCTATTGGTAGAGATGGTAAGATTGCAAGACCTCGTCAATTACACAACACTCATTGGGGATTGGTATGTCCAGCAGAAACTCCTGAAGGGCAAGCATGTGGGTTGGTTAAGAATCTTTCATTAATGAGTTGTATTTCAGTTGGATCTCCATCTCAACCAATTACATACTTTTTAGAAGAATGGGGTATGGAACCATTAGAAGATTATGTTCCTCATGCTTCACCAAATGCTATTCGTATCTTTGTAAATGGGGTATGGATTGGTGTTCATAGAGATCCTACTCATTTAGTTGAAACAATGAAATCATTAAGAAGAAAAGGAGATATTTCTCCAGAAGTTAGTATTATAAGAGATATTCGTGAAAAGGAATTTAGAATATTTACTGATGCTGGTAGAGTATATAGACCATTATTTTTAGTTGATAATGATGAAGAATCTGAACATAAAGGGGAATTAAAGTTGAAGAAATCTCATATTGAAGAATTAATTAATAGTGAACATGCACCAAATGATTATGAAGAAGAAGAAGAGGAAAGAAACCCTGATCATTTTGGTTGGTCATCGCTTGTCTCTAATGGTATTGTTGAATACATCGATGGTGAAGAAGAAGAAACAGTAATGATTGCAATGACCCCAGAAGATTTAGAAGTTTCTCGACAAATGCATGCTGGTATTGAAGTACCAGAAGATGAAGAACTTGATCCTGCTAGAAGAGTAAAACAACAATACAATCCAAATGCTCGTACATGGACTCATTGTGAAATTCATCCATCTATGATTCTTGGTATTTGTGCAAGTATTATTCCATTTCCTGATCATAATCAATCTCCACGTAATACATATCAATCGGCAATGGGTAAGCAAGCAATGGGAGTATTCCTTACCAATTATGCTGTTCGTATGGATACCATGGCCAACATTCTATACTATCCACAAAAGCCACTGGCAACAACAAGATCAATGGAATATCTTAAATTTAGAGAATTACCAGCAGGACAAAATGCAATTGTAGCAATTTTATGTTATTCAGGTTATAATCAAGAAGATTCAATGATTATGAATCAATCATCAATTGATCGAGGATTATTCCGATCTCTTTTCTTCCGATCATATATGGATCAAGAAAGAAGAATTGGTATGTCAGTAGTTGAAGAATTTGAAAAACCAACTCGAGCAGATACTTTACGACTTAAACATGGTACCTATGATAAATTAGATGAAGATGGATTAATTGCTCCAGGTATTAGAGTTTCAGGGGAAGATATTATTATTGGTAAAACAGCACCAATTCCCCCAGATACTGAAGAATTAGGACAACGTACCAAATATCACACTAAGCGTGATGCTTCAACACCACTTCGTTCAACAGAAAATGGTATTGTTGATCAAGTATTATTAACAACTAATCAAGAAGGACTTCGATTTGTTAAAGTTCGTATGAGAACAACTAAAGTACCCCAAATTGGTGATAAATTTGCATCTCGTCATGGTCAAAAGGGTACTATTGGAGTAACTTATCGACGTGAAGATATGCCATTTACCGCTGAAGGAATTGTACCAGATTTAATCATTAATCCACATGCTATTCCATCCCGTATGACTGTTGCACATTTAATTGAATGTTTATTATCTAAAGTATCATCCTTATCTGGACTTGAAGGAGATGCAACTCCATTCACTGATGTTACCGTTGAAGCAATATCAAAACTTCTTCGTGGACATGGCTACCATTCACGAGGATTTGAAGTCATGTATAATGGACATACTGGACGAAAACTAGTAGCACAAGTATTCTTTGGACCCACCTATTACCAACGGTTACGTCATATGGTAGATGATAAAATCCATGCTCGAGCCCGTGGTCCAGTTCAAATTCTCACTCGACAACCAGTAGAAGGTAGATCCCGTGATGGAGGACTCCGGTTCGGAGAAATGGAACGTGACTGTATGATTGCCCATGGAGCAGCAGCTTTCCTCAAAGAACGTCTCATGGAAGCATCTGATGCCTTCCGAGTCCATGTGTGTGGAGTATGTGGATTAATGACCGTAATTGCTAATCTTAAAAAAGTTCAATTCGAATGCAGATCGTGTAAAAACAAGACCAAAATCTACCAAGTCCACATTCCATACGCAGCAAAACTCCTCTTCCAAGAACTCATGGCAATGAATATTGCACCAAGACTTTACACTGATAGTTCCGGAGTCTCTGTAAGAGTCTAATTTTTCTCTCTCTCTCTCAAAAAAAAATAAAATTTATTCCCCCCTCCTCCCTCATTTGCCTCCGGCGGCCGGGCTCTGCCCGGACCCGTTGTTCCTCGCTCCGCGAGGAATTGCTAAGATCGCGTCGATACATTGAACGGGTGCCCACGTTTTCCGAGCGCAGCGAGGAACTACGGGTCCGGGCAGAGCCCGGCCGCCGGAGGCAAAGGGGCGAACACGACCCCAGGGACTTCTGGTTTAGGAATGTTACGAGTGATATTGAAATGGTCGATATCGGCCAATTTTTAGGCCAATTTTATTTAGATGAGTAACGTTATGGAGTATCCGGAGAACCGTGATTGGTGGATTGTTCATGTGAATTGGCCGTAATAAAGAAGGGGCGAGTAGAAGAAGATCGTGAGAAGAACAATATAAAAGGGCAGTTTCTGGACTTGATAATGTTCACTTTCCTAAATACTATTACCATAGCTAATCAATAATAGTTTTGCTAAGATATACTCAATTGCATTATGCTAATCGTTTAACTGCTACATTGTTTTGTTGGTTTGGTGGTTTGATTTCTCAATTTTATCTGATCATCTAAAGGTTTTTTTTGTAAGAATTTGAAGTAAAAGTACTATTACCATAGCTAATAAATAGTTTTGCTAAGACGCTCAGTTGCATTATGGGGAACACTGTGCCCAGGCAGAGTCGGGCTCAGTATTCAACTATAATAATTCCGAACGAAGTTCGGAACAACGGGTCCGGGCAGAGCCCGGCCGCCGGAGGCATATTTCGGTTGAGGTTAGTTATGTATTGTAATGAAAACGCGTGAAAATGCCTTATGTGAGGAATCTCTCCCAAATATATAAATAAATAAATTTAGTCGTAATAATAATCATCTCGCTTTTATAATTATATTTTATATTGTTTTTTCAAAATGGAAGAGCTTGTTTTAAATATTCCTGATAATATCCCTTATGTTACTCCTAAAACTTTTGGATATAAAGGATTAAAATATAGAGATTTTAATATTGATGAAATATTTGTTGCTGGTACTAATCCTAAATTTTTCGATAAGAAGAAGCCCAATACTTGGACTATTCTTACATTTCATATTTCTAGAAGTATTTTGAATGTATTATTTTATTTTGTTGAAGTTTATAGAAGTTTATCTCCTAGTTATAGAGATATTTTTCATGACGGTGTTAGATTGGTAGGATGGTTAGGTCGTGAAGAGGTTAAGAAGGATGAAAAGAGTGGTGAAAAGTTGGTTAGTGTTCGTCATGTTATGAAGAAAGATGGGGAATCGGTAAATTCGCTTGAAGATGAAAAAATAGAACAAATCAATCAGGTAGTTAATGAAAATTCTAATACTTCAACTTATATATTTGGTTTACCTTGGATTATAATGATTAATGTTTCTGCATTTCAAACTGTTATTAGTGGTATATGGTCATATGCATCAAGGAGACTTTTGAGAAGATTTACAAGAAGAAGAAGTAGAAGTAGAAATAGACCAACAAGAACACCATGGTTTCTTAGAAATGAAATGGAAAATGAATCAAACAAAGATTCAATTGAAGATGAAACTGAATGGGTAACTTGGGCAAAACATATTAATAATTCAATTAATAATTTTCCAAATCATATTGGAACTTCAATTTTATATGAACAATTTTGTCAAGAACCACCACCTCCTAAACCACGCAATCGCGTAATTGGTGATCAAGTTATTAAACCTCGTATTCAAGAATTAGAACATCATGCTCGACTTGTACACAACTTTAATGAAGATAGAAAGAATCATTCTACCAATGAAATAAATCGAGTTTGTAAACAAGCAACAGTTTTCATCATTGCTTCTGCATTAGCCAAAATCAATCAATTAACTATTTTCGAAAAATCTGGTAAAATAAGTGAAAATATTACTGATTTAGCAACAATGGTTCAAAATATTGTACAAACAAAAAGTCTTCCAACTAAAAGAATTGTTTTACATACAACTATTATTAAAAAAGGAACCACAGATAATGAAGAAGATAGAGAAGTTGCAATTAATGTTAAAATTGAAGCAGTACCAGCAATTGAAATTAAGGTCCCATCCACACAACCAGAACTATCCAATAATACCACCGCCACCACCATCAACGAAGGTACTTTACACGTTTATCTCATTAAAAAGCCACTCAGCTTAGAGCAAATCTTAACCTTCACCAAATCAGTATCAGGAAAAATTATCAACAAGAAAGCAACATCAAATAACCTCACTCATGAAACTCTTTCTTCATCAATTCGTAGAAAATTCTTAGGTACCCCAACTAAACTTGATATGTTTATCTCCCCAATGAAGCAACACAGTTCATTAGGATTTCCATCCTACGGATTAAATGGTTCATTCATTTAGTAAGTACTCCTCGCCTCCGGCGGCCGGGCGCTGCCCGGACCCGTTGTTCCCCGCTCCGCGGGGAATTCTAAATACTTGACCCCCGCCAATACTAACAAGTAACAGTCAAGAAGAACACCATGATGTTAGTGCTGGTCAACTTTTAACGAATGCTCTTAAATTTTATAATGAAAATTTCATTGAAGAATCAACTCAAACTGTTCAATAATTGAACATCCTCCTCTCTTTTATTTATTTCTCTTTTCTCTAAATTATATCTCTCTCTCTTTCTCTCTCTCTTGCCTCCGGCGGCCGGGCTCTGCCCGGACCCGTTGTTCTTCGCTTCGCGAAGAAACCAATCCTACATGGTATTATCAATTCCGAGCGCAGCGAGGAACAACGGGTCCGGGCAGAGCCCGGCCGCCGGAGGCACTTGGGAGGTTGTTAGCGAGTGTTTTGTATTAAATTATATATCAATATATATCAATGGTTGATTTAGAGTCTTGCAAGAATAGCTTCAACACCAGAAACAGAGACATCAGCACCTGGTTCTTGTTCATTGTAGGTGACTTTACCATCTTCAACAATGATAGCATATCTACCAGATCTGATACCGAGACCTTTTTCGGTTAAGTCGAGAGATTGACCAATTGATTTGGAAAATGCAGCATTACCATCGGAGACAAAGACAATATCATTGTTCTTAACACCGAGTGCTTTACCCCAAGCTGCTTGAACAAATGGATCATTAGCAGAGAGAACAACTACTTGATCAACTCCTTTAGATTTGAGTTCAGCGAATTGTTCAATGAATGGTGGAATATGGTTGGCAGTACAGGTTGGAGTGAATGCTCCTGGAACAGAGACAATTACAATCTTCTTACCAGGAAATTTCTTTTCAGTATCATATGCAGTTGGAATACCACAAGCAAGAACACCAGCATTTTCTTCTTGGTATGGAATATAGGCGAATTTAACACCTTTTGGGAATTCTGAACCGGCGGTAAGAGACATGTTTATAAGTGTTTGAATTGAGTGTTTAGCAGTTAAAAAACCTGAATGCGTTAAGAGTTTGATAGTAAAAACTTAATTGAGTTTATCGAATTATTCAATTGATTGATTGAATTGTTTTGATGATGAAAAAAAAGTTAGTCAATTGAGGGTGCAATCCCCACAATATATACTCCGGTATAGGTTAGGGCAAGGGACCGTTCATGCTTGACAAAGATATAATAACGGCCGACTATTGTTAATTAATGCTTGTGCTTTGTTAAGGGATTTAGCTAGTAGCGCATGCGCGGGTTATGACATAACGTTATTTCGGTCGAAGGTGGTGTCTATTCGAAGGTCTAGAATTCGGGAGTTAAGGCGTTACCGCGGATTAGTGTAGAAGAGGTTGAGTAGAAGAACAATTAAGAGAATCTAGATGGAATATGCGGAAGGTAGCAGGTTTCGGAGAACGGAGCTGGTTAAACATTTAAAGGTTAAAAATAATTAATTATTAATAGATAAGCGTTAGGCGAGAATTGTAGAAAGTATGGTAGGGTATGGAAGGGTTTACGTGCTATAGTGCTAATTAGCGGTAACTTAATACATCTTTATCTGCAATTAGCTATAACATTATATATTAAGCTATATTTTTAGTATATTTTTAGTATATTTCATATAATACGCTGCTGAATTTCGTTTACTACTAATAACCGGTAGTCATATTATCTCTTCTTCTTCTTCTTCATCTTCACCTCTATCCGTAACCGTTCGTTCCAGCATGTCTCTTCGAACACGAGCACTCACTGCCCTTACCTTAATCTAACGGTATCCCTGCATTAACACGACCTCACTAGACAAAGATTGGAAAAGATTAACGGATAGATAGGCTAGATGAGATATCATTCATCCGCGGGTGGATAAATAGCGGAGTCTCGAACATCATTTAATTGAATATAAGGTATACATTACAGTGTATTTAACAGTATTTTTCTATTAAAACTACTACGTAAAGGCGCAATCTAATTAGAAAGCGAGTAACTAATGGACTCTCTCGTATATGATAATTTCTTACTAATCCTCCATATCGTATTCAAAATCTAGTTCATCATGCAGCGACGCTGCTAATTGTAATTATTAATTTTTACTAACTTGCCCCGCTCCACACCTTTGCCTCCGGCGGCCGGGCTCTGCCCGAACCCGTTGCTCCGAGCTGCGCTCGGAGTATTAGAAAGATACACCTAATTCCTCGCGTAGCGAGGAACAACGGGTCCGGGCAGAGCCCGGCCGCCGGAGGCATATGTATCTCAGGAAACGAACTAAAATGGGTGAAAATGCCAATTTAGTTAGAAGCTGAGCTGGAAGTTGTTCTTGGGATATTCTATTTCTTAACAGAACTTAATCTGTTAAGTTGGAATTGTCATTCAACAGTAGTGAGTTAATATTAAATGATTCTTCTAATATCCCGTTATATATATAGTTATATAAGAAGAAAATTATCATATTCTATTAGGTTGTTATGCATGTAAAATAAATAAACAATAATTACAAATGATGCTATTCGGTTGGTAAATATCTATTTGCTAATTTAGCAGCTTTAAATCTACTAACTTTAACTTCGGTTCCATCTTCATTGAGCGGTTCAAAGATTTGCTCCTCGTCGGTCTTTCTAAACCCTCCTGATGCATTGATAAGTTTGGATCGTAATCTTTGATACTCTTCGGCAATTTCTCGTTGCGAGATGGCTTGATCGTATCCTTCTTCATCATCATCATCATCATCGTCATCCTCTGGATTGCCCAGTTCATCTTCTCTTTCGTAAACATTGGTTGAAAGAATAGGTCTATCTTCTTGTTCTTCTTCACTATCAGTTTCATCTACTGCTTCAACATCATGCAATTCTAAGAATTTATCATCAGGAATAAGAGAGTTTTCAAAATATTCAGCAGCTAATTCGTATGTATCATCAGAAAATGGTCTACTAGTGGAAGAACTAGCAATACCTGAAGCTAAAGTTAGTTCTGTTGGTGAATCAGTGCTTTGTTGTTGAGGGTCGAGTGATAAACCTGCACGAGGATTCATAGGAACAATCTTAGCAGGTTTTCTTGTAATAGGTTTAATTTTTGTTTGAAAGATTCTACGAGGAGGGAGAGAAGATTTAGAAGAGGGTGCAAGGGGGGCAGATTGAGAGGTAGTAGTTGGTTTGCTGAGGGTAGTAGATACAGGTTGTTCTATTACAGTAGGAGCAGCTCTCTCAACAATATTAGAGGTAGGTCTTTCAGAAGGTGTTTCAATCACGTTAAAAACAGGTGATTCAACTACATCAGAAATTGGTCTTTCCATCACATCAGAAACTGGTCTTTCTAATACATTAGAAATTGGTCTTTCAATAACATCGCCAACTGGTCTTTCAATAATATCACTAACTGGTCGTTCAATAACATCGCCAACTGGTTTTTCAATAACATCACCAACTGGTCTTTCAATAACATCAGACATAATACCTTTTCCTTTTCCTTTTCCTTTTCCTTTTGAGCTCTGCCTTTCTGCTTTAAATCTAGAAGTTTTTCTTTGTGGAACTTCTTCTTCATTTTCAATCTCCTTTTCAATCTCTTTTTCAATTTTTTCTTTACTTTCTTTAATCTTTTCTCCAATCTGATATGTTTTAATTTCAATTTTTGGAGAAAAATTAACTTTCTTCTTATCATTAGTAGTAGTTTCATTTCTTATTGTAAAGGGGAAGAGAGATCCTCGAGTACGTCCATATTCATCTTCATCTTCATCTTCATCTTCATCTTCATCATCTTCATCATCTTCGTCATATTCTTCTTCCTCTTCCTCTCCATTATCTTCTTCAAAATCTTCATTTCCTTGATAATCATCTTCATCAAAATCGTTGGCAATTAATTCAAGCTCTAGAAGATGCTCAGGAGGAATGGCTCTATCAGATGGTAGTGTTATATCTGAAGAGGGACTCTCTGAGTTTGAACGAGAAGATGAGGGTGATGGAGTTGGTGATGGTTGAGTAAGAGTCGATACAGATGTTGTAGAGATAGATTGTGTTGATATATCTGATTTTGTAGTTGTAGGTTGAGAAATAATTTTAGATGGCGTAATAGATTTAGTAGAAGCAGAAGTGGGAGCAGAAGTAGTAGAATTAACTTTTGTTTTGTCATTCCCAGTAGATGCTTTTGAAACTCCCTTTGAAGAACCAACCTTTTCCTTCTCCTTTCCTTTAATAACATCACTAGATACCTTCACTGGTGGTGGTATTGGTCCATAAACAGGCTTTCCATCTATGTATTTAGTTGTTATGGTAGGTGGAGTCTCAATTACTTCTGTTATCTTCTCTTCCTTATTAACTAATCTTGATAAATGATCTTTTGCAAATTCTCTTAATTCATTATTATTCTGTGGACCAACAGTTGATGAAATTATATTACCATCTTCATCAAGTTCTTCACGAATTTCCATCATAGGTAAACCATCATTGGTTAAGAATTGAGAATTATCAAATTGAAATGAAGATGAAATTGGATTAGAATTGGAGGTTGTTTGTGTGGGGGTTGGTATGGGAGATGATCTGTTGTTGGTACTTTTAAGAATACTTTTGGGAGAATCAGTAGTGGTTTTTGGAGTTATGGTGGCCTTTGAGGAAGCTGTAGTAGTTTTTGGAGCTGGTGCAGTAGCAGTAGCTGGAGCTGGTACTGGAGCTGGTACTGGAGCTGGTGCTGGAGATGGCACTGGAGCTGAAGATGGAACTGCAACTTGATCAACCTTAGAGGAAGTATTAATTGGAGAAAGCACTGGATTACTACCCTTAACTGGAGCAGGAACATCACCTACACCCCTACTTCTCCTCCTTGCATCTGCCAGCTCTTCTAACGTCACTCTCATATCATCTTCAACCTTCCCTATCCTCCTATCAAGAAATTCTGAACATTCTTCAACATTTAAATCTACAAAGTAAGAATCACCTAAATATACAGTTACTTTATTAGAAAACTTTTCAGGATTAGATTTAATTTGAAAACTTAAATCTAAATATTGAGAATATTTCTTCTGCAATAAAGAGAATTTTGATTGTAAAGAGCCGATGTCAATTGACATAATGGGCAGTTATGGATGAATGAATAATATAGTACAATTGTTCTAGAGCATGAGATGAATATTAGTAGTAGTACAGGATGAAATAATTTTTGATGTTAGGGTTGAATTATAGGCACAATCCTAAACCCTTTTTAGTCATATGGAAAAGTTCCTAAGGGGGGGTTATTTCAATGTTTCAAAATCATTTTTCAATTTTTAAAATCAAATTTAGATTCTTTACTATCACTTTTCTAATTAAAACTCTCATAAACGTCATACATTTCTTAATAAAAATATCATTTAATTTTCAGTTGAAGTTTCAATCATGTGATTCAATTCTCATTATAAAAATATCCCTCAAGCCTCCGGCGGCCGGGCTCTGCCCGGACCCGTTGTTCCTCGCTCCGCGAGGAAGAAATAATAGAAATACCTTAGTTATACTTCTTTTTTTCATCGTTATAGCACCTCGGGTGTAAGATGATATCATTCTCTTCGCCCGAAGCAGCGGATCAGTGCCTGGCCGCCGGACTGAATTTCATAACCGCGCGCGTTTATCCACATAATTATCCAGGGGTAAAAATAAACACGGTAAAACTCAGACAGCAGCTGATTATTCAAACATAAGACAGTTATTTAATAGATTAAATTTACTTCTCAATTGCTCATTTACTTCCTTTAATTACACCTACAATATGGCACCAACTCAACTTCAAATTAAAGTGAACGCACTCACCAGACTCATCAAAGAACATAACCTTTACCTTAAAGAAGTTAAACAACATGAAGAAACAATCAACAAAATGAAAGCAGCAAATTCTGATGAATATGAAATTAAAAAAATGACCGAAGTTCTCCAAGACACCAAGCAAATGATTCCTGACCTCCTCAAACATATCCAATCAACTTTACAAGGACTCAAACTCTACATTGTATGTTTTACCCATAACCACCTACCTACCTAGACATGCCTCCGGCGGCCGGGGCGCTGCCCCGGACCCCGTTGCTCCCCGCTGCGCGGGGAGTAGAGAGCGTAATGTGATGAAGACTAACGTGTGTTTGTAGGAAAAAGCATCAGCCGAAGAGGATTTAACTGTTGCTAATGAAAAAATCGCTGAGGCCGAAGCTTTACTTAATTAAATAGATAGAGATAGATAGATATAAATTATTTTAGTATACTTTACTTTTCTCTTTTCCTCGCGTAGCGAGGAACAACGGGTCCGGGCAGAGCCCGGCCGCCGGAGCCTTGTGCCGTGTATTATTTAGTTGGTTTTCTTCCATGTTCTAATTCATATTGTTTCAATGCTGATTCCCATTCATCTTCTTCAGTTGGTTCCTCCTCTTGGTAACTGTCATCTTGATGTTGCTGTTCTTGTTGTTTGTCATGCTCTTCTTTGTGATCAATCCATCGTTCTTGGATATCGATTGCGGATGTTAAATGTCCTCCTTGTCTTGTTGCTTCTACCCACACTGTATCACCTCCTATTTCAGTTGAGCCAAAGAGATAGCCAGTAGCCTTGTCTATTAATGTGAGGAGAGAAATCATGGACTGTTTGTCTTCTATAGATAATACTTCGAATTCAACTAATCCGAAATCCATTATTACATCGGCTATTGCTTCTGTTAATTTGGCGTATTTATTCCCTAATAAAGTAGGACTTTCTTTATCTATTAATGGAAATAAATATGTCAAATCTTGCACTTCTGTATAATAATCCAATTTAAATGGAAGTTCTCCATAATTCTTTATCAAATCAATTTTACTAAATACATTAATATGAGGAAGATCAATTTGTAACATGCTTCTTAATGAAAGAAGAAGAATCGAAATATATTGAGAAGGAGAAGTAATATAATAAGAATCCACTAAATGAACTACAACCAACCTGAAATCTAATTCTTTTTCTAATTTTTTAAATATTTTTCTTATTGAATCATGATGAGTATATAATTCAACTTGACCAGGACAATCAAAAATAATATACTCCTTATCGCCTAAATTCTTTATTTCGCCAATAAATTCATTCAAATTACCCTCCAGCTCCTCTAAAGCAAACATCAATCCACCATTTGGACCGAGATTCTCCTCCTTCATAATATCTTCCAACTGAATAAACTGCCTAATATCCAAAGCACACGGATAATTAGTATGATCATTAGCAGGATCTAAATTAACAATTGAAACCTTCCTACCGATAGCGTTAAGAAATTGAAACATTCCATAACAATAAGTAGATTTCCCCGACCCCGGAGGTCCTAAAACCAATTGTCCAAATGGCATTTTGTTATTCCTTATAATACAAGATAGATCTATTCAACATGAAAAAATCAATATGCATTAATAATCCGACGGGGCTCACAGTGGGAAATCGTGGGATTGTGCCTCCGGCGGCCGGGGCGCTGCCCCGGACCCCGTTGCTCCTCGCTACGCGAGGAGGTGGAAGGGAGGGGGGAGATGGGTGGGTGATGATGATGATAGGGAGGGAAGGGTGATTCCTCGCGGAGCGAGGAACAACGGGGTCCGGGGCAGAGCCCCGGCCCGCCGGAGGCATGTGTCACGTGATGCGTTGACAACGGTGGGTGGATGTTTTGTGAAAAAAAGTACATGGTTTAGATGGTTATAGAGGTAGTGTTCAGATCAGATTTATAGATGTGTTAGTGGTGGATATATATGGGCTTTGGTTAAATATATATAGAGATGGTGAGAATAAGAGGCAGTTTTTGAGAATACGTCGTAGAAGTTCACGTGATGAGAGGAGATAAGATGTTACTGTCGATGAAAACTTATTGCTTTTGGAAATTAAGTATATTTTTGAGTTGGTATGAGTTTGAAGATTGCAATTGTGCTTTTAAAAGTTGATTTGGAGAAATATTGATGGATATAATGACCCCTGGTAAAACAAATAAACTACAACATAACAGGAACTTTTTGAGAATTATATTAGGGTTGGGGTTGTGATGGAGTGGCTAACGATGGTTAATGATTATCAAGCCAATATACATCGAAGTAACAAACGTTTTGCTTGTTAACGACTTTAAAGATAGAATAGATTTGATAGAAATAGAAAGTGAAGAATTGATTCAGATAGAAAGAATTGATTTGTAATTGCAATTGGATTATAGTTATATAAAGTTAAACGATTGATAATTACAGTACGTTATATTTTACAACTACACTTAGTTAGACCTCATTGTATTTGGTCAAGTATTCAATTGAAACATTCAACAATCAACAAAGTGCTTTGTCAATTCGCAAGTGCCAATAAACAACTTATTAGTTTACCCTTTATCTTATAAAGAACCTAACAACCACCCATCAATCATGCCTGAATCTACTACTACCTCTACTACCCCTCCAACTACCAGCACTGGTCCATCAAACTCCTCTTCTCATTCAGTTACTGTAGCTCCTCTTGTACTTCTATCCGTTGTTGATCATTACAATCGTATTGCTAAGGATACAAAGAAAAGAGTTGTTGGTGTCATTCTTGGTGATCATATTAAAGGAACTATTCGCGTTACCAATAGTTTTGCAGTTCCATTTGAAGAAGATGAAAAGAATTCTAATGTATGGTTCTTGGATCATAATTATATTGAAGGAATGAGAGATATGTTTCGTAAAGTAAACGCTAAAGAGAAACTTCTTGGTTGGTATCATTCAGGACCAAAGCTTCGTGCTTCAGATCTTCAAATCAATGAATTATTTAAGAAATACACCACTGATCCACTTCTTCTTATTGTAGATGTTCAACCTAAAACAGTTGGAATTCCAACTGACGCTTATTTAGCAGTTGAAGAAATTAAAGATGATGGTACTACCTCTGATAAGACATTTGTACATGTTCCATCTCTCATAGAAGCAGAAGAAGCAGAAGTAATTGGAGTTGAACATCTTCTTCGTGATATCCGTGATGCTGCTGCTGGTTCTCTTGCAACAAGAATCACCAATCAATTAACATCTCTTAAAGGATTACACAATCATCTTCATGATATTTCAAATTATTTACAAAAAGTTCTTGAAGGACAATTACCAGTAAACCACGTGATTCTTGGTAAACTTCAAGATGTATTTAACTTATTACCCAATTTATCAACACCTAATAACATCGATGATACAACCAATCTCAATAAAGCATTTACTGTTAAAACCAATGATGAACTCATGGTAGTTTATCTCTCGTCCCTCGTAAGAGCAATCATTGCCTTCCACAACCTCATAGAAAACAAAATTGAAAACAAAGGAGAATCAACATCACCATCAACCTCTTCATCCTCAACTGCCCTCGATACAACCTCAGGAACCAAAGGATCCTCCACCACCACCTCCTCCACATCCAACTCCGAAGAAAAGAAATAAGCCCATAATATATCCTCCTCTACCTCCTCTCTCTCGTGCCTCCGGCGGCCGGGCTCTGCCCGGACCCGTTGTTCCGAGCTACGCTCGGAATTTCTAAATACTAGTGGGAACGTTACTCGCGGAGGCAGCTACAACCGGGGTTCAGAACAGCTCTCTGACCACCGAGCTAACATGTGTATTGTTATAGATTGGTACGTTGCGAAGAAGGGATGTAATTTGTAGATATTTCCTCGCGGAGCGAGGAACAACGGGTCTGGGCAGAGCCCAGCCGCCGGAGGCGAGAGCTCGGGGGATTGGAGTTACTAAGATGGTTTTTAAGGTTAAGAAGAGCCAAGGCGGATAGATGTATATTAACGTAATGTTAATTTGGGGTAGATGCGTATAGAACGGTTGAATGGAATCTGTAGGTGGCTATGAAGGGAATGATAAATGTCAAAAGGGCGCGTTATGAGTTGGCTGGTGTAAGGATAGCTGGATTAAGGTATTTTTGAGTTAGAGGTGGGCTCTTGATTTAACCTTTTCTTTATGTAGTTGTTTGAAATGGTATGATATGTTATGTAGTTTCGGCAATCGTAGCTGTTAGTTTACGTACATCGTTAAGCGATTGTCATGTAATTCAAATTACAAATAGTAAATTTAATAGATGATTGTTAAGCAGTTATGGAAGTGATCTTAATTAGTTATATTTACATACTTTTCGTTACAGTACTAGTAGTTACAACAATACCATTAGAAACTTTTGTCCTTCACCACTCCTCCACTTACTATATACTAATTAACAATTAATTTTAACACCTTTAGCTCTAATTAACTTGAATGTTAATTTCAATTGTGCTAATTTCTCTATGCATTACCATAGTTAATTTATTCCTCTTCTAGAATAAAACACACAGACCAAAAACTTTATAGGCGGCTAGAAGTTTTTAGCTGGGGCCATCTCTATAGTAGACGCGCGCATTTAATTCACTCTGGATTATGTACAACTTCACCCAAAAACGAATTTTATAAAAAAGGGGTTTACGATAAGAAGGAAGGAATAGATAAGAGAGATAGAGAGAGTTAGTTAGAGGAAGAAAGAAGTGATAAGGAAAGGAAGAAAAAAGGTAAAAAATAAGATTATAGATTTAGTTATAGAACGAGAGTAGAGAAGGAAGCCTCATTGTTTGTTCATTAGAAGAGTAATAAGTGATTAGGTGATTAAGCGATTAAGCGATTAAGCGATTAGACAATTAGACTATTAGAAGATTAAAAGATTGAATATTTAAATAGTAAAATACAAAACAATACAAACCAAGAGCGAGCAATAGAAATACTACAACTCTAGAGCTCCCATATCGTCAATACTCCAAGAGACGTTACTCAACACCACTACCACTACCACTACCACTACCACTACAATGCAAAGTATAAAATGTGTCGTTACTGGCGATGGTGCTGTTGGTAAAACTTGTATGCTTATTTCATATACAACAAATGCATTTCCTGGTGAATATATCCCAACCGTATTTGATAATTATTCAGCCAATGTAATGGTAGATTCACAACCAATCAATCTTGGACTTTGGGATACAGCAGGACAAGAAGATTATGATCGATTAAGACCATTATCATACCCACAAACTGGAGTATTTTTAATCTGTTTCTCACTTGTAAGTCCACCATCATTTGAAAATGTCAAAACAAAATGGTTTCCCGAAATAACACATCATGCACCAAATACACCAATAATTCTAGTAGGAACAAAACTAGATCTTCGAGAAGATCAAGAAACAATTAAAAAATTACAAGAGAAGAGACAAAGTCCAATATCATATTCACAAGGATTACAAATGGCGAAAGAAATCAGTGCTGTTAAATACCTAGAATGTTCAGCATTAACCCAAAAAGGTTTAAAAACAGTCTTCGACGAAGCTATTCACGCTGTTCTATCACCGCCAACCGTCAAAAAGAAGCAAAAGAAATGTATCATTTTATAAATTTTTTATTCCCCTCCCTCCCCCCTCACCACGCTACCCACTCTGTGCCTCGGGCGGCCGGGCTCTGCCCGGACCCGTTGCTCCTCGCTACGCGAGGAGAATTAAAACCACCACGGATGATTTGTGTGTATGTCTCATCTTGTAGTTCAGGTGCTTCACGATTGGCTCAATCGCGGATAAATTTTCCTCGCGCAGCGAGGAACAACGGGTCCGGGCAGAGCCCGGCCGCCGGAGGCATTGTGCGAGTAGCGAGAGGAGGAAGGGATTTATTGTAATAATTTAAGACGAGAAGGATGGATGGCTGGTGCAGGAGATGAGGATGATGCGTTGGGATCGTTTTTCTTTTCATCGGCTGCTTTTTGTTCTTTAGATATTCTTTGTGCATGTTCTTCTCTTAGTTTGTCATTTTTGATTTGGATTTTCTTGCGTCTTGCTTCGGTGTTACCTCCTCCACCAGCAGTTAATTCAACGTTGATTTTACGTTCTTTAAAGATTGTATGATGAAGTCTGATTGCTACATTGAGCTTTTTAGTTGCATCTTTTCCATCGAATTCAGCAAATGCAAATCCTTTTCTTAGTCGAATAGCTGCTGGTGATGCTGCTTTGAAATGTTTGGTTAATTCGTCGGCCGTACAATCGTATGGGAGATTACCTATGAATACAATGAATCGATTTGCCTTTTCTGCTGGCTTTTCTGGTTTATCTGTGGATTTATCTGTGGATGTAGTCTGTGAATCTGATTCGGTCTTTGGTTTCTTTGCCTTTTTAGTCTTCTTTTTGGATTTCTTTTCAGATCCTTCCTTTGGTTTAGCTTCCTTTACTTCCTTATCACCTTCTGATTCTTCTCTCTTTCTCTTTTTTAACACCTTCTTCTCATCATCTTCTCCATTAACTGATTTCACTAACTCTTTCTCTGATATTGGTGCATATACTTCATCAGCATTGAGTTTTGGCTTTTTCTCTTTGGTAATATCCTTTTCACCTCCTTTGTTCTTCTTAAATTCTAAAGCTTTAAGTTGCTTCTTTGTTAGCTTTTGTTCAGTAACTTCTGACATTTTGATTCTAATAAATAAAGTGTAAATAAATTGAAATAGATGAGAAAGAGACAGTAAATGAAATGTCAAAGATCTACAAATATTTTTTCTATCCAAACCCTTATCAAAATGCATGCCGATAAAAGATAAGATATCGTATCCGTGACGATCTTTTCTATAACCGATTAAAAGATAACAAAAGCTGGTAAAGATTGGTAAAAGAATTTAGTAGAGAAACAATAGAAGAGTGAGAAGCACGTTCTAACAAATGGTCTGTTTTAAAACTAGCTTATAGCTAAGTAGCTGTATTACTCTCAAAATCGCTTCCTGTTCTTGCTAGGGGAGCTATACCGTAGGTATAGCTGTATTCAGTTATCCGATTCAGTGAACCCCGTTTACCCCTATTTACCCCGCTACTTGACCAATATAATACCAACTAATATTCTACTTGAGAATACTATTAACAGCGTTAATAAAGTGGGAGCAATTGCTAACAAAGTGTTGCTTTAGAAATAGTTTATACACGCCTGCTTCTCGACTGTGTCCATTCATACTTAGTTAGTTAATAATGTTCTAGTAAATGAACTTGATGATGAGTTATAACCATTTCACTTTTGTATAGTGCCTCTGGCTCTAGCAGATTCATCTTTTCCTTTACTGGTGTTGATAATTTCCTTTGGATGCGCGTGCTGCAGTGAACAGTATAAATTTACCTAGAGTTTAAGCACTCCGAGCGCAGCTCGGAACAACGGGTCCGGGCAGAGCCCGGCCGCCGGAGGCACAAAGGAAGGGGATGTGATATTATTGTTTATTAATCGCTATCATTATCATTATCGATAGTTTCAGTGTATGGATAAGAGACTTTATCGTATTCAGAACGAAGATTATCACGGAGGATGGATTCTTTGGCGTTGATTTCACGTAATGAGAGGTCTACAGCATCAATAGATATTTCATCTACTAGTTCTTTCTTAAGAGTTGTTACACGACGACGTTTGAGATTAGTTCTACCAACCATTGGTAGGTAGTAAGCTTCACCATTTTCTGTAAAACTAATGGCAAGTTCATGGAAATCTTTCTTATGAACTATTAAATCAATATCATTATCTTGAATATGATTAAAACGATAAGTTTCGTCTTCTTCATCATTATCTACTAGAGTATCTTCAGTGGAATTAAGACGAGATTTAATTTTCTTTGCAACGGGTTCATCTGCTATATAAAGAGACATCCATTCTTCACCATTGCTAGCAACATTTTGACGAAATACTGATGTTGACAGAGATTCTGGGGAGAATTTGCGTTTTGAATTTGATAATGAAGCAGAACCGACAAGTTTAACTGATACATAAGAAAGATCAAACATTTTAGAATCAGGGAAGAGTTGCCATGATTCAACTGCTTTAAGATGTTTCTTCTTTGGATGTTGAAGTTTTGAAAGGTCTTCAGTGGTTGAATCAAAGGTATTTTCAACAAGTTTAAGTTGTTCTTCAGCATCATTAGATATAGATAAACGTTTTTGCTTTAATAATGCTTGAGCATTTTTTGAAGAATCTTGAGATCTTTGTTTCATGATTTCTGATGAAATGTATTCAGTTCTACGTAAGAAAGAAACACCAGGTTGGTATTTACTAACAGAAGAGATACCTTTTGGGTTACGTAATAAAGCACGATCTTTAGGATCTAATGAATCAATAGATGGATTGTTTGAAGATGGGTAGATACCAGATTCATCACCTCTATCGAAAATACCTTGAATTTCTGTTAAATCTAATGGCATACCAAGTTCAACATCTACATCGATGTTAATTGGTTCCTTCCGAACTAGGTTTGATAGAAGATTTGTTGAAGTTGCAAATTTGGTTGTATCAATAGGAATATTTAAAAGTTTTGGTGGACACGGAGGTGGTGGTAAGTCATTCTGATAACGAATTCTAGCAATATAATCTTGACGACGAGACATGGTGGGAGGAGGGGAGTGGGATGGGAGTGGAGTTGGAGTTGGAGTTAGATGTTGTTTATAAGATGTAAAGGTAAGTTATAAAGAAGAGTGAGTGGTGGTAGTTGTGAATACTGATGTGAATTGAATGATGGAATGGGGTTGATTAAATTAATAAGATTGATTAGATTATTCTTGTAACCGTTTAACGCTCTATAATGATTCTATAATTCTATATGATTATCAAATGATATTGTGTTTTATTTTCAATAACTTGTTCTTATTTTACTCTTTATTACTCTCTCTCAATGTCATGTAAATTTCAAATATGAAATTCGGTGATGATCAAAAACTATCGGTTATGCTTGAGGAATTTATGGCGGTGAAGGTTTTGGTATTTGCGCTTGCGCGGATAATAAATTTATTACGGGTGTTAGCAAATAAAGTATCATAAGAGATAAATATTCTCTTATGACACACCCGCGTTAAGCTATTTACTGTAGTATATGTGTTGAAATTGGCGATAACTTAATATTCTATTGGATAATAGTCAATTTCATATCATGTTGTTATATATTATTATATATTACTAGTAGAATCTTATTTATATCTATTTCTTGGTACAATTTACACCTTTAAACTGGCCCTGCCTACTTGGACCCTGCATACTTGGACCCTGCATAAGTGTACCAACACCTTCAACTATCCTCAGAACTTGAATAAACCAACAGTATTAAGTAAAAAGTTAACTATTTACTATTAACGTCACCTTTTCAGGCAACCTATTGATCCTTTCCGTCTACTATATATAGATATATATATATATATATATATAATACATAATATTAATTACAAGCTTAATCGTAATCATTCATTTTATTAGACATAACCATATATAGTTAAATTACATTCACATTAACCACACTATCCTGTTCATTTATTTATTTTAAAATTTCCATATAACTTTACTATTACCAACCACAATACTAACATGATCCCTAATAATATAACCGAATATGGTCCAATAACTTTTGGTCCATATTTATTAGTTATGACACCATTGATAAATGGTGGAATTGCAGCACCAGCTCCAGCTATCGCTACACAAAATCCAACTCCACCAACATGTAAATGTTTGGGTAACTTTTTCATAGCTGATGATATGATTATTGGATAAATTGGTCCACCAAAGAATCCAAATAAAGCAGCAAAGATAGCTGAAACAACCAGTACTGGTACTAACCATACTATTAATACACAAACTAAACTCAAACAAGTAAATAAAATTACAAATAAATCTTCCTGTTGGAAACGACCAACTACAAATCCTAATACCATACGACCTAATGCTACACCAACCCAAGCACCAGTAGTAACATAACCCATCTTTGATTCTTCACCATGACGAATGTGGATCATAAAAGTAGAAAGCCATCCAACAAATGTTACTGCAGATCCAACATATAAGAACATGTCAATTGCTAACATCCAAACGAGTTTATTGGTTAAAATTTGTTTTAAAACACTCGGACCAGGTTCAATTTTAGAGCTATTAGCAGGTGCAGTTACAAATTCATCTCCTACTTCTCTCTCTACATCTTCCTCTTCCTCCTTATCTTGCTCGCCCTCAACATCACTTTCACTACCTGCAAGACCTTCTTTCATCTCATCAATATAATTCTTTGCTGTATCTCCCCAAAATGCAAATAAAAAGTTAATTGTAGATAAACAGCACATTCCTATTAGTACAAAATAAGAAAAATTCCATTTAATTCCGCAACTTATCATTGCAGTAAATATAGCTGGACATATAATTCCTCCTAATCCATAAAATCCATGTAATAACCCTAATATTTGATTGGTATGGAATAATCTACCAACCCAAGAGTTTATTGTTGAATCTAACAACCCATTACCAAATCCTGCTACGGCATACATTATTACAAGTACAGGAAATGGAGGACCAGTTGAAACAACTATATAGCAAGTCATTTGACAAAGAGTACCACAAATACATACACCCCATCTTCCTATTAATCTATGTAATTTATCCGAGAATATAGCAGAAGTAGTATAACCAGTAAATGGAGAAAGAAATGCTAATGAAACAATTAAATAACTTAAATTATAATGTGATTCTAAAGTAGGAATTAAAACACCAATAGATGAATCTCCCATTCCAACTATGATGAACCCATAAAAGCATGCAATGATTTTATAGATATTGTGCTTCGGATAATTCCAATCTTCTTGACTGATGACATTTTCATTTATTAAATGAGGTTCTTTTTCATCAGTACTGAATACTTCACTTCCTACATTCACTTCATTAACAACCATTTTGCAATTAATAAAGATTATTGTTGGAAAATAACCAAATTTTTCATTTTTGCTTGACGATATGAACCGGCTAAATAGGTTAGATCAAGAAAATTTAAGGTTAGTAAGCAAGAAAAATTTAAGGTTAGTAAGCGTCCGCATAATCTCTAGATTGGGTAAACCTTAACATAGACCCTTGCATGAGGGGAAGCGAATAAAATCACATGTTTTACGGGGAGTATCGGTAATATGGGTTAGTAGAAAAAGTTGGTAAAGGATTTAGGAGTGTTAGTTAAAAGTTAATAGTTAGATATATAATGGAATAGCAGAGTAATAATAGAGTAATAGTACTATATAAGTGTAGATTTTACTATTGTCTTCGTTTGGTCATTGGTATACTCACGTTTCTTAACGAGCTGAGGAGGAGATGGAATTCGGGGAGTATCGCCTACAATTGACTCAGACAATCGGAGGATAAGTTAACATTTAAATCCTGAGTTAGTCATTAGATCGCCTGTTGATGGAAATGTAATCAGAGCTCGGTAACTGTTGTTATATATTTATAAGCTTTAGGACGTCACGGAGACTTCCTCCGGTATTAAGTAATATAAGGTGGGGTTAATTTATAGTTAATTATGATAATCATTAGCTAGGATTAAGTCCGCGGTGCAACCAACAACGGTTAAGGAACGTGGAGAAGCTAATATACCCGATGGAAGAAATAAATTAGAAATACCAAATTACACAAATATAAGCTAATAGATTCATCAATGGTCATAGGATATCGATAAACTGGGTAACGTTATGGTAATTATGGTTACCACCACCACCACCACCCCCACTACACCTAACCCGATAATGCACTTATCCTAATACATCTTCACGAAAATTTCCCCCGGATCATCTCATTTTGCAACAGATAAACATGGATTTTGATGAAGATTTCGATCCTAATCCAGAATCTTTTGATAAGTTTGTAAATCGATCATTTGGAGAATTAAGTAAATCAATTCGAAAAGATTCAAGAAGTGTAAGAAATAGAATCCAGTCTATAATTCAAGATTCTAAATATGTTGAAAGTGTATCATCAGCATATGGGTTACCACTAATTGCTAATGAAAGATGTGGGAGATGGTATATACCTCCAGAAAAGATTAGAGAATCCGTTTACTTTAAAAGTACCGATGGACATACAGGACAATGGGGATTTAGTACTAGAAGATTAAATATTCATATATTAGATGTTATAATAGAAAGTGGAGGGTAAGCTAAGCTAACTAGGAGTAGCTGGTCCAGGCACAGTCTGGCCCAGCCTAGCCCTTGAACTTAAACAATGACTAATGTCGCTAGTATAGTAATAGTAGATTCAACCCGTAGAGGTAAAAGAATGCCGGATGCTTTATCAAAGACTATTCCAATTTGGTGTGGAGTATTAAACTATCTTGTTTTTGAAGAACAAGAGATTTTATTCTTCACCCCACCTAATGCTGTTTCTGCCAGTGAACATGATCAGATCAAAAAGAAAATAAAAGAATGGGGTAGATTAGCAATTGAAAATGGAATTGATATAACTCTCTTGAAACAAAAGATCAATAAACCATTAAGACCAATTTGGATAACTCCAGATGCTTACCTTCCGGATGAAATTCCCGAATTTACCGATTTTTATCCATTGGTATTATGTACTGCATCAAGAATGGTACAAGATGGAGTTGAAGGTCATCAAGGATATACTTATGTTCAAGGAGCAGCAGATGATCATGAAGAATGGGCACAATTACTAACCCCGGAACTATTATGGAACAACCGGGAAGAATTAAGTGATGTAAAATATAATGATTCACAATTGTATGAAATAATTGAGGGATTATCTAAAGATAGTACTAGTGGAAGTAGTAGTGATTCAATTAGCATAACGCAAATCCTACCTACAAACATTTACATAACATCAACCTCCAATATCTTAACCTTTAACGATCCCCCTTTAAAAATATTTGAAAATTATAACGTAATTATAGATGTTTCAGAAACACCCATACTATCTGATTTCACCATCAATATCAACACCATCAACTATCTGTCATATCCACTTCCATCTGGTAAAAAGGGATCAAAAGAACTTCGTATGATTCTTCCTAAAATAATCACATCTTTAGAAAAAGATTCTCTCTTTAAAACCAAAATCCTCATCATCTGTAATACAGGAATTGATTTTTCAGTAGGAATTGCACTCGTAATCTCCTGTCTCTTCTATTCGCCCACAAACAACCTTCTCAACTCCAAAACCACCACCTTCCTAGATAAAACCGAGATCCGCAAACGACTGGTTCATATAATCACCCAATACAAATCCAATCCAAGTCGTAACACTCTCAATTCTGTTAATTCATACCTCATGAGCTAAACCTCTACCCCCCTCCCACCACAGCCTCCGGCGGCCGGGCTCTGCCCGGACCCGTTGTTCCTCGCTACGCGAGGAAAGTATATATAACGGCCGTATAAGATCTTAGACATTCCTCGCGTAGCGAGGAACAACGGGTCCGGGCAGAGCCCGGCCGCCG
>JAJMID010000171.1:0-26163 GCA_030583405.1 Sugiyamaella americana
AGGGGGGTTAGAGTACATAGAACGGTAAGAACCGTTATTAACAACTACCGACCTTATCCGATACAATATTCCGTTACCCAATAAATGTATCCATAAATATTGTATATGTAACGGAATAACTCGGCGTTGATGTTGATAATTTAATCCTCATTCTTGTCGTAATAAAATTTTTAACCTTTATATATGATACAAGTTTAATTAAACGATAATTTTTTGGTTAATCGAGGAGATAGGTGAGAATTTCACTAACACCTATAATTGTAGGTAGGAGGAAGACTAATACTAGCGTATCGATGAGGGTTTTGACATAACCACAACAGTTAACCCTCTCTCTCTCGCTAGCTTTTTTAATTAAGTTTCATACATATATAGATCAGCCGAAATCGGAGTCTAATAATGGCTGCAATCATCTGGAAATAGTAATTTTTTAAACTTTCAAAAGAAACTTATGCAAAAATTTTCTGCATTCTTAATTGTTAAAATTCACACTAACGCAACGTTAAGTAAGAAAATTTTGAAAAATATAGGAAACCGAGAGAGTAAAGGAAATGAATAAATTCCATTTAAAATGATATAAATATATAAATATAATATAGTAATATATAATAGTATACTTAGGGAGCCTCACATCCCAAGGTGCGTTCGTAAAGGTACACAAAAAAAGCGGGAGAGACAACTTCCTCGGAAATGGGAAAACTCACTAAAAAAATTTTTCAGTTTAATTTTCTGCATCGTTGAACCTTCCTTTTGCATTATCTATTCCAATCGTCCAATAAGATTGTTCTTTACAAGATGAAAAAGTAATTTAGCATTTTCAAACTGCATTTATACAGTCATTTTGCATATAAAGTTTCTTGGCCGGTCGATTAGATGACCAGATTTAAGATCGTCCCCTGTCATAGACCCGCAAAATGGAATTATGTCCACATCATTAGCCGGGATGAATAAAGTGGGGAAGCGCTGGGGTGGAAGTTGTACGGGAGAAATCGGTTTTAGTTAGCACTCTCCCTTCATTCCCCCGTGCAAGGTCCGAAGTCGCAATGTACAACGATGTGGAGGAGGTTATCCGTTACGTGGGGGTGTAATGTAACGCAGTAAGTGGAAGAGCACCGCCTCTTATAATATTCGCCGGCGGTCCGTTACAGTGATAAAATTCCACTTGCGGAACGTTTTTACAGAAATCCTCCGCCGGAGTTGGGCAGTGAATGAAAATTACCTTCACGCTTGGCAATAACAAATCTGGCCAGAGACCAAACTGTTGACTACGATAAAAAGATAACCATTAATTTAACTATATTTTACCTACATACGAACAGAATGATTATCTTCATCACTCTCACCAAGTTCAAAGTCCATATCAATATCACCTTCTTGTCTAGAATCTAAAAATGGTTGTAATTCTATTCCTGGTCCTAAATTAGATGGAGCAGTTGATCTCATTTCATTACCATTATTAGAATCTCTCTTTTCACTTAATTGAACATATAAATTAACTAAAAATAATATTAATAAAAATAATATACACGCAATTGATGAAATAATTAAAATATAACTTGCATGCATTATTCCAACATCATTTAATAATTGCATTTGTTCTTCAGTAGCACTCATAAACATAATACCACTTAATACTAATAAAAATGGTGTTAAATATTGCCATGATTTAATTACTGGACCAATATGATCATTATCATTTAATACAAATGATACTTCAACAATTCTAACCAATCCTGCACCCATTAATGCTACTCCAAACATAAAATGAACTTGAGTTGATACTTCTAAACTTTGAGAATGTTGGCTCATGGCATAACCAGTAAATATCATTACCATTGCAGGAATATGATTTCTTTGTGGTTTATTATTAACTCTATCCCATGATAAATATAATCCTAACATACCAGCACACCACCATATAATACCCATACTTGTATGTTGATAATCACCATGAGACCAAGGTTGACCCCATCTATGCTCTGTAAATGTATTAATGATTCCCCATACTGTAATTACTAAATTATCATAAAATTCTTGACTTTTATTCCTACGTTTCAACCAATTTTCTCCAACAAATAACATTATTGTTAAAATATATCCATATGCTATAAATGATGAACCCATGATTCCATGTGCTAAACATTGACCTAAATGATCAGCATGACAGAATCCGGGGATTGTAATTGCACCAAATCCCATTTGAACCCAACTAACAATTGGAAACAAAACTGCAATAACTAAATGAATTTTAACTAATAATTTGCGAATCTTTCCCAATATACCTTTTTCAATATGAAGTTTAAGAGTAATACCGATACCCATTTGAATAGCTAATAGTAACATTACCCAAAATGCAAACTTTGAATGGATATTTCCTGCATCAAATTGTCTTCCTTTATGAGCATGACCTAAGAAATATCCTGTTAATGCTAAAACACCCCCTGTAATTTGTACTGGAACATGAAACTTATTTCTTGTCAATCCTAATACTAAACCAGTTGGAAATATAACACCAAATGTTATGGACATTAGGAATATGTGAATGTATAAAATAGCATCTAAAGGTTCACCAGAGACATATTCCCCCTCAGGCATTTTATGATGCTCGTGACGTGATAGAAGTGAAAACATGGTGTAATGTAAAGTATTGGTGTAGTTGGTGATGTTGGTGGTAGTATTTCTTATATATTTAAATACTTTTCATATATATACATCTACTATATAGTAGACCAATCGTTTATATAAAATATATCTTTGCCGTTAATTCCGTTTCTCTTTCTATTATTGATGATGTCTTAATTCTCTTAAACTTCACTTGGACCCTCTTACGTTAATATGTCTTGGCTTAATTGGAAAAGTTATAACTGGCCACTTTAACTTCACCAATAATCAGCCGTGTACAGTAAGCATGTGTTTGGTAGACCGCTTTTGCAATGGTTGGATTTGTCCATTGACCGTGTTATATTATCAAACAACTGTTTTCTTTATTTATCTTTTTATTATTCAATCAGTTTTAATGTTTAATACTATATTCATTTGCTGTAATCACTAACAGCGTTTACTCTTGGCAAATGCAATACTATATGCTCTTATCCAACGGGCAGCAAATCCAGGGGTAAATTTATGCAGGGTGTGCTTAATCGTGCTTATTATCCTTTTACACGATTTTTCACTATTACTATCATCAACTCCAATAAATTATTAATTCCTTTTACGTTTCCTCCTTTTATTCTTTTGTTCTACTTCATCATCATCATCATCAACCCATTTTCCTTCTTCTCCCATATCACCATCTATATCATATCCATCATAGGTGGTAGAGGTTGCTAATACACTAGCAAAAGTACCAGCAATTGGTGATTTTGTATTCTTGTTAATATCCACAGCGACCGTCTCTGAAGCAGCTTTAATAGCATCATCTAGAATGTTTTTATGAGAGATTGCATCTTTGATATTTTCAATATTAATATTGTCATTATTACCAATTCCTTTGAAGTAATCACCACTTGGAACTGGTGGATTATCAGATTTCTTTGAATCATCATCTCCAAAAGGATCATAATCTGAACTATCTTCATCTGAAAAGAGAGATGTTGATTCAATAGTTGGTTGGTGAGTTGTTTGATTTTGTATGGTGGGAGTAGGAGAATTAGGTAGGTTGACTTTAACATTAACAACATTAGTACCAACTGCAGTATCATTTGATGTAGATATATTCTTAGAATTATTAGGATCAATAGGATCATTGGGAACAGGATCAATAACATCAATAATATTAGTATTAGTAGAATAGTTTTGATCGCTATGATTGGTAACACCAGAAAAACCAGGAGCATGCATAGCTACACCAGTTAAACCAGCAGCAACACCATCATTACCAACAACCCTTTGCAATCTTGTACTTGGCTTTTCATTTAAATCATCTACCTTTGATAAATTAGAAAGACCAGATACGCTAACTCCCTTCTCCTCTTCTTTCACTTTAACCCTTTTAACCTTTTTCTTTAGTTTACCATCAGGTCCCCGAACGTATTTAATTTTAATAGTTCCATTATCAGACTCAATTGTTTTCATAGGAGCTATTATTTCCTTACTTTTACTTCCAAATGGTTTAAATTTTGCTTTTCTAGCAGCAATTGCTGCTTCTTGTGCTTTCCTTTGTACTTCATTATTCACTCTTTCTTCTTCTTTAAATAATTTATCTGTTTTCTGAAAAGCCTCTTCTAAAGAGTTTTCAAGTTCATCTTCAATATCTGTCATTACACAACTACTGACAAAATGGACCTAATCTTCGAGAAACATAATCAAATAAAGTTCCTAGATTAAAAGGGTAAGGGCTGTACCCTAACCGCTATCAGCGTTTCAACAGAGTGGATCGATATCAATAAGCTCGATTCACAAAACAGGGCTATATTGGAATGCTTTCATTTAATTTTATTATAAATTAAATCTTATTTAACAGAAGATAATATATATGGTGTTGATTGCTGAATATCTAAAAGATGATATATATCTATAAGTAGATAGCAATAATAAGAAAAGAATAGATGTTAAAAGAATTGCAATTTTAATATTAAAAAAGTAGGTAAAGTAGAACAATAATAAAATACTTGATATCACATGTAACTGTAACGTAGCTTAAAATCTGTGCGCTAGCTATATAAATCAAAACTAATTACAGAGCATTCCACTGTATATTATTTACATAAATAAACCTATATAATCAAATCCTATATACCATTTATACAAGTACAGTAGCTTTTCTTCTTTCTTTATATCCTCCTTTTGTGTTTATATAATACTGTATATTCCATTGACTTCACAGACCATCTTATATTATCATGATCGACAGCTTTTATCTGATTATGCAAGATAAACTTTACTTAGTGTATTGCATATCTACGATGTAACTTAAATATCTAATAGAAAATCTTAGTATAAATTAGCATAAATGAGTAGATTTCCATTCTTAAGCATTGTATATATACATTTCTAATAAGCACTTTCCACTTTTCCACCTTACTCCTCTATATAATTAAAATCTATCCAACTCCTCGAATTCTTTAAATACCTCCCTCCATCTAACTTCACACCACGGTGTTGATCCTTGCAACTTCTACCATTGAAAAGAGGCGGGCCGGTGAGGCTTAACCATACTTAAAATAGTACGGCGTTGTATGCACGTCAAGCTGACCTTAGCACCTTAATTAAATTTGTTAGCCAAATGCTGCAATGCGCAGAACAGCATGAGGAAAAGAGTGAGATATTGAGCTGACGCGGTTTCGGTTGAGAGTTACATACAGTTAAGATAAGTAAAATTGAAAAGAAAGAAAGGAAGGAGTAAAAAGAAGAGAAGTCTAAACGAGAAAGGAAGAAGGAGGATAAATTAATACGAGAGTATTTTCTGGTAGCAAGTATATGTGCTTGATAAATTGTTTAATTGTAATCGTGAAGGATATACGAGAAGGTTAACAGAAATTTCAAGAAAGAGTCGAGAAGAGTTAAGAAGAGTAGATAGAGTAAGAGTAGAGTAAAGAGTAGAGTAAGAGTAAGAGTAGTAAAAGCAAGAGTAGGAGTTGGGTAACAATCAAGCGATAATCGAGTAATAGGTGAATAAGATTGTAGTAAAGATAAGTAAAAGTCGAGTGAAATACATAGAATTGAATAATTGTCCACTAAGAAGTAATAGTTAGAGAATCTGGTCAAATCTCAGCAGCAAACAAGAAAATCACTAATTGCGATTGTTGAATTAAAGAATTAAATTAAGAATTATTTCGTTTCATGGCAATTCTATAGATTAAAGTGTAATAAAATCAGCATAGATCAAATCAAGAAAATCGATTTACGTGATTCTCAATTTTACTCGTACTTTTACTTAATATTTCCATCTCAATCATGACAGAAATTCCAACTTCTCCTTGGAAGGTGAAGATTTATGAGAATATTGATAATGTTTGGACAGATCGTGGAACTGGATATTGTATAGGACAAATTGTTCAAAATCAGCAAGTTTCAAGTGATGGTAGCAATTCTATATCCCATGAAGCTTTTCTTACAGTGTATGCTGAAAATTCTCATGATGAATTAATTCTTAAAACAAGAGTATTTGGTGGTATCCATTATCATAAACAACAAGATTCATTAATTGTATGGTCAGAATTAAATGATAGTGAAATGTGTTTAAGTTTTCAAGAAGCGAAAGGATGTTCAACATTATGTGAATTTTTAATATTTGTTCAAAATAATTTTGAACATGATATTTCAGTATTAGCAATTAAATCAGTGGAACCTGGGTCTGAAGAAACCGTAACAGAATTATTAGCTGGTCCATTAACATATCCACCTGAACCATCTATATCCAACCTTGAAGAAATTATTGAAGCATTAAATAATTCAACATCTACACAATATGATAGAGATGCAATAGTGAAGTATATTCACGATAGTGAATTTATTTATAAACTAGTGAATGTATTTTCAATAGCAGAAGATTTAGAAAGCTTACCTGATTTACATAATTTATGTCGAATTATGAAGATGCTATGTAAGTTATATTAACGAATCCCCCAAATTTGATTACTAACGTAATTTTAGTTTTAATGAATGATAATTCGTTATTGGAGACGTTACTGAAGGAGGAGAATATCATGCCGGTGATAGGAATGCTCGAATGTAAGTAGATGGGCGTAATAGAGCTTCCTAGCGTAGCTAGGAACAACGGGTCCGGGCAGCGCCCGGCCGCCGGAGGCATAAAAGTAGTTACTAACAGAATAAAGATGATCCAGATTTTCCGAAATTAAAAGCCAATCATAGAGAATATTTATCAGATGAAAGTAAATTTAAAGAAGTTATTCCAATAGGTGATACTTATACAAGGGAGAAGATTAAACAAACATTTTGGTTACAATTCTTAAAAGATGTAGTTTTAGCAAGATTATTAGATGATCCAACTTTCTCAATGCTTACTTCTTTGATATATTTTAACCAAGTTGAAATTATTCAATACATTCAAAAGAGTGATGATTATACTAATGCATTATTTCGATTATATGAAGGTAATGATAATGAAGAAGATTCCAAAGAGAGTAGGAATGGTAAGGAAGATCAAGATGGTAATTCTGATAATGAAAAAGAAAAGGAAACAGAAGAGAATAAATCTAAACCTATTAATCCTTCAATTAAAAAGAAAAGAGACGGAGTAAGATTTGTTCATCAGATGTCAATAGTAGCTAAAAGTTTTCAACTTCCTCAAAGAGCTATATTATATGCGAATTTCATTCGTCATGGTTTATTTAATCTAATTGATTTTGCATTAAAAGATGATTTACTATCAATTCGCGTATTAGGATCTGAATTAATGGTAACAATAATCGAACAAGATCCAAATTTAGTAAGATATACTGATGAAATAATTACTTCGGATAAATCAAAGAATAAGAAATATTATAATGAACGAGTAATAAATGTATTTATTGATTTACTTAATAATGATGAAGATTTAGGATTGAAATCTCAAGCTACTGAAGGATTAAAAGTACTACTTGATATTGGAGGAAATAGTACCAACTATTCATCTTCTTTGCCATCTTCTGTTAGTGAACAATATCAAAAGCAATTGGGTGATGATTTTGAAGTACAATTTTATAGTAAATCAGCACCAAGATTATTTTCAAAATTAATTAAATTATCATCAAATTCCACAGAGATAATCAATCAAGAAATGAATAATGCTAGTGAAACAATGTCTACTATAGAAGGTAGGGCATCTTATGAACAATTATTAGATTTATTATCATTTTGTATAAGACAACATAGAATTCCTTGTCGAAATTTTGTTATCCATCATAACTTATGGTCAGGAATTTCAAAATTAATATCTATACGACATAAGCAAGTAAGATTAGCAGCAGTCAGATGTCTTAAACAAGGGACTTTAACTGATGATATTTATTATATTCGAAGTATTTGCCTTACTGATGCACTTGGTAGTTTATTAGATGTATTAATCGCAATGGGTCATCAAAATAATCTAATTCATTCTTCTTGTTTAGAATTATTAACAATGTTGGATTCTATTTCAAATCAACAAGAATCAAGACGACCAATAACTGCTCGAGAAGTTATTAACAACTTGGTAGATAATTATAAAGAAAAGTTATTAAAATTAGAAGATACAGAAATAGCCCAATCAATTATCAATCATTATGAAGAGCAACAGCAACACGACGAATTAAATACTACCCCAATACCAGCAGGAAGAATAGATTCAACAATGACTGAAGATGATTCCAGATTGGATTCTGCTTTTGAAGAAAATAGATATACTTTTAGTAATGAAAATGGTCCATCATCAACTTCAGCGGCAGCAGCAGCAGCTGCTGCTGCTGCAGCGTTTGGGTTAGTTGATTATGGTGAAGAAGAAGACGATGATGAAGGGGTAGAAGATGATAACAGCGATACTGCTCCGGTATCACCTTCTGTAGGGTTAAAACGCCAATCATCTATTTCTGATGATCGTAGTCCACAAAGAAGACGCGTTAATGAAAATGATGATGAAACCGCTTCTCCAAATTCACCAACTTCTACTCCACCGGAAACTTCATCTGGTACTTTACTTGAAAAGAAAAAATCTGGTCATTTCAGAAGAACTCTAGCTACCGCTGGTAAAAAATTGTCCTTAACATTAAAACGTGATAAAGACAAAGCAGTTACTTCTGATTAATCTTATGATGTGATGTATATATAGTAATGAACCTTTTCACGACCTCCTTCATTTATTCACCTCCCCTCTATTTGCCTCCGGCGGCCGGGCTCTGCCCGGACCCGTTGTTCCGAGCTTTGCTCGGAGTTCCTATAAACTTTTCTCTTCAGATATTTGTAGCTAACTCAATATATACAGAGAGAGTATTGCCCAGACTATAACCAAGATCATGGGTATGAGAACCACCTTAGATAAACTTTAAGATATTCATGTGGTCTGATCTGCAACTTAAATTCATACTTTAATTTACCTCTATACATAGCGTATCGTTAAATTTACTCTTTAAAAGCTCCTCCCTTCTAATTTATATTCTATTATACTTCCTTCCTTTATAACTTCATACCATTTTCTCAAGATGAGTAGTGAATTCAGCTCTAAAACTTCCATAAATGAAATTTCTTCCAAATCCATTTATGCTGGCCAAACTATTGATAGATTTGTTATTTCTACAATGAAAGAATTTATTAATACTCATAAAGAAAAGTCCTTAATGGTGAATTCATTTGTTCAATTAGCACATGTTGTATTTCATGAGACGAGAGAACCTAATTTATTAGTCGTTACCGTACTGTATACTCTTCTCCCCGTTGCCTGGCAGACTGAACTTCAAGATGTTTACCTCAACCAACCAAAATGGCAAGAATTCTTAAATATTATTAAGAATAGATATGGATCTTCTCCTAAGGAAATAGATCCTTCCTATTATTAATGTCATTTTAGCGTTATCAATTTGTGTATTTAAGTAAAGTAGATAAATTAAATATAAACTAAATATATAAAGGGGATTGACTGTTATAATTCTCTCCAATTTAACCATCTTGTCTGTTATTTAAGCTTACCTTTACCTCTATAACTTATAGTGAATCTCATAGACCAGACTTCTCCATCTACGTTCAGATCAATTATCTCCTCCTCCCTTTGGAACATCATTCTAAACAATGACTAGCATATAAGATATATCGTTAGTAAAAAACTTTAGTTCAAACATCAGAATGTACCTATCATAGGCACAAGACAGCTCCAGCAAATCTAGTAATAGTAACTACAAGATAATTCATCTCTTTCTATATAAGCTACCTTCTTCTAATACTTTGCTAAGCTAATCATAATCATGCTATCAAAACCTCATGAGGAATTCACATAATCCAATTTTTAAACTACATGAAACTTATATTTGAAATGAATATCAGTTTGTCTGCTATAATTAATACGTCCTATCATTGAACAAAGATATGGTCCGATATCTTGGGAAGACAGTAGTAGCAGTATTAAATAAATATCCCCTGTCCATCAATCTAACACTGCTTAATCTTTAACTCCCAATCCACCCGCTGCATCACTAACTAAACGCGTTTTAACCACCCAAACTTAAGCTCCTTCCTTCCTCTTCCTATCTTTTTACCTACTAACAGCATATTAGGGTTAGGATGCCGTGGGAATCTGCCACTTCATTCAATTTCGAGGATCTTGGAAATGAGGGACGAGACTTGCATCGGTTACCGTACCTACCTCTCTTAAACACTTAAGTTCTAGAACCTAATAATCAGAAAAAGAATTCCTTTTGTAGGTAATACGTGTAGAAGAGTTGTTAATATCTGAAACTGATTTTAAATTTATTATTTCTAAATCGACTATTTTGTTTGGTATAAATAGAGATATTTGAACAATCTTGATTGTACTTATTATCCCCTTCTTGATCCACCTGTTTACATAAAATTTCACTCTTTAAACTTTCAACTTAATCACTCATTAATATCGGTTTTATCTTATTATTCAACTATGAGTGCAGATTGGACTGTTGATCCTGATAATAGAAGAAGACTTCTTGCTCTTCAAAAACAAGGAGATAATAAGAAATGTTTTGATTGTGGAACTGCTAATCCTCAATGGGCTACTCCAAAATATGGTGTTTTTATTTGTTTAGAATGCGCTGGTATTCACCGTGGATTAGGTGTTCATATCTCATTTGTTCGTAGTGTAACTATGGATCAATTTAAACCAGAAGAAATGAAATCAATGGAGATTGGTGGTAATGAAAGAGCCCGTGTTTATTTTGAAAAGGAGGGATTAGATAACTCATTGCCAGCTCAACAAAAGTATAATTCAACAATTGCTGAAGATTATAAAGAATTATTAGCTGCTGAAGTTGAAGGAAAAGAGTTTGTTAGAAAAGATAGACCAAAACATATTCCAACTGCTGGTGAATTAAATTCTTCTTCACAAAGTAATACTAAATCTTTTGGAGGAGATAATATTTCTCGTCCTGTATCATCTCAAAAGCAAAAGAATGAATCATATTTTGCTAGTTTAGGAGCAAAGAATGCTGATAGACCTGAACATTTACCACCATCTCAAGGTGGTAAATATGGTGGATTTGGTAGTACTCCTCCCCCTCAACAATCAAATAGTTCATCATCAGGTGGGATTTTTGGTGGTGTATCGATAGATGATTTTCAAACTGATCCTCTTGGTTCATTAAGTAAAGGTTGGGGATTCTTTTCATCAACTATTCAAAAATCAGTTGGTGAAGTAAGTGAATCTTATATTAAACCAGGAATGAGAAATTTTGCTGAAAGTGATGTAGGATCTAATGCCCGTAAAGCAATGATGCAATTTGGTCAAAAAATGCAAGAAACTGGCAAGTATGGTATAGAGACATTTAATCAGTTTACAAATGAACAAAGTGGACATGATGGTCGTGGTAATGGTGCTGGTTATTCTAAACTTTTCGATGGTTTAGGAGAGGAACCTTCTATTGAACCTGCTTTTGGAATACAAAAACCTTCTGAAAGGACAAAATTAGAAGGAATTAAATCTAAAGAAGATGAAGAATGGGATAAATGGTAAAAATGAGTAGGTATTTAAAAATAGACGAATGATGTATATATCTTTCACATTTATTTGCGGTGGCTAGGATCTTCCTAGACCCGTTTCTCTACTCGGAATGTATAAATATGGTTTAAAAAAATATCTCCAACCTATTAAGGAACGGTGGTACCCGTATCTCTGGTGCAGGGTCCTTGGAAAAAGAAATTAACCTTTGTAGATCTGATTCCGTTATGATCGTTTAGTTTGGCCGCACATGTACATTGCAGGAATGCGGCGTGTTAAAGAAGGTTCCCAAACTCAAAGGGTTTTTCCATATTTAAACGCATTGAACTACTACTGCATGGAGTAATTGTTACGGTTAACATTAATTGTTTCACTCTTATTTGGAAATAGGATTACGATTACGATTATTATTTTACAAATTTATTATTAGTTTACAAATACAAGTAGGAGAAGAAGAGGTAAAAGATTAGAAAATAATATATAAAAGCAAGAATCAAAATAAGATTTCATTGGATTATAACCATACATTTGTATATTTATACTGTAAATAATAAGGAAAGTTTCCACTAGTAATATCATAGGTTCATCTATTCATATTATCTACTATATTTCTAAGTTTCAACTTTTATCATCTATCATCATCAGCTTGGAAAGTGTCATTCATTCATTTCTAACTTCCAAACTCTAATCAGATACAATGCGCCCAAAGGCCCCTTCAAATCCTCCAGAGGATTATGACGATCAATTTCAAACTCCAGCTACAACAAGAAGGTATAGTTTAGTTTTATCACGGTATGATTCTTTAAAAGAACAATTCGATGCTGACCGTGAGGAGGAGTATCGTGTACAACGTCAACGATTAACTTCTCGTCTCGATTCTGTTATTGCTGCTAAAGATGAAGCATTTCTTGAATTAGTTCATGATTTAGAAGAAGGCAGAGATTTAGAACTTTTAAGTCTTAAATTATATGAAGAATTTTTAATGTCAAGAGCAAAAAAGGATCATGATGAAAGAATGAAGTATATAGAAGATCAATTTCAAAATAGTACTAAAGAAGTTCATGATAAACTTACACAAAAGTTAACAACTCAAGCAGATATGCTTAGAACTGGTCAAGCTAATAATAACTTTCTTGATATTTCATCAAATGCATTAGATAATAAAATCACTAGTAGAAGTTCTGGTTTAAGAACATCAAAACATACAGGAGGATATACAAGTAATAATGAAGCAACGAATGGTACAATAACAGGAGGGGGTGGTTCAAGTAGAAGTCGATTTAGAAGAAGAGATGCAGCAGATACTGATCAAGGAGAAACAACTGATAATGGTCCATTAATAGGAACAGGAAATCAATCACAAACAGGAGGAGTTACAACTGAACATTTAAAATTCTTCTTTTCTGATATTGATTTTGATGGTCATTCGAGTGGTTATGCATCAGCAGCTGCTGCAAGTGGTGGTCCAATAACCTCCGGATCAAGTAACAGTAGAAGCAGTAAACAAACACCTAAAATTCCTTCATTAAAACAAGAAGAGATTGATTCTGATTTACAATTACTACGTAAAGAACGAGCACAAACTGAAACTACGCGACGCCGTAGAATAGACCATTAAGTAACGTAACGTAACGCATGACATGACCTACTCTATTCGCAACGCTAACTCAGACTGGGTACTGCCCGGATGAGTTGGTTAAACTGTTTTTAGATACTTCTGAGAATAGCTTGAAACTCGCAACTCCTTGGACCGGGCAGAGCCCGGTCACCAGAGGGAATATAAAATAAAACAACAAGAATCTTAAATTTACCTAATCAAGAGCAATATGAACAGCTTTAACTTGAGTATAGATTTCAATACCATATTCACCAAGTTCACGACCAATACCACTTTGCTTATAACCACCAAATGGAACACGAACACTAGATCCATTTCCACTATTAATCCAAACTTGACCAGATTCAAGATCACGTGCAATACGATGGGCTCTCTGGAGATCTCTTGTAAAGATTGAAGCACCAAGACCATAGATTGAATCATTAGCACGTGCAACAACATCAGCTTCATCAGTAAACTTACTAATCGAAGCAACTGGACCAAAGATTTCTTCACGCATAATCTTCATATCATCAGTAACATCAGCAAAAATTGTTGGTTCAACATAAAACCCATCTTTAAAATTTTCAGGAACATTACCACCAACAACAACTTTAGCACCTTCTGCTTTACCTGATTCAATATATGAAAGAACTCTCTTTTGTTGAACTTCACTAACTTGTGGTCCTTGGAAAGTATCTTTATCAAATGGATGACCAACTACAGATTTTTCAAGAACTGCTGCTTTATAAAGTTCAATAAACTTATCATAAACTGCTTCATGAACATAATATCTTGATAATGCAGTACAAGTTTGTCCTTGATTAGACATAAGAGCAGAATGAGCATTACTGACAGCTTTTTCAAGATCAGCATCATCAAATACAATCATTGGAGATTTTCCACCACATTCAAGAGTAATATTCTTTAAATTAGTAGAAGCATATTTCATAATTAATTTACCAACAGCAGTTGAGCCAGTGAAAGCAATTTTATCAACATCTAAATGAGATGCTAAATGAGCACCAGCTACAGCACCTAAACCAGTAATGATATTAATAACACCAGGTGGGAAACCTGCTTCAACAACCAATTTAGCAAAATAAAGTGCTGATAATGGAGTATTTTCAGCAGTTTTTAATACAACTGTATTACCAGTAGCAATTGCAGCACCAATTTTCCAAGCCTTCATAAGGAACGGATAATTCCAAGGAATAATTTGTCCACAAACACCTAATGGTTCATGAAGAGTATAAGCAAATTTATCTTTACCAACATCAATTGTTTTACCACCTAATTTATCTGCCCATCCTGCATAATATTTATAAGTATTAGCACCACCGACAATGTTACCATATGATTCAGATGAATATGATTTACCACAATCCCAAGCTTCAATTGTAGCTAAAATTTCAATATTTTCCATAATAAGTTCTGATAACTTGTGAAGTAAATCTCCACGAGTTTGATTATGTCTCCATCCACCCTTATAAGCAGCTCTAGCAGCTTTAACAGCAATATCAACATCTTCTTCCTTAGCAGCATAAACTTCAGTAATTACCTTTCCATTATCAGGATCAAAAACTTCAATCTTGGATTGTTTATCTTGAGGATATACAAATTCATTATTGATGAAAAGACCAGTAGGAAGTTTGAATTGTTTTCCAGATGGTGCAGTAAGAGAGACTTCTAAAGGTAAAGACATTATGAGAAAGATTAATTTTATTCAATTTATTTTGATTGAGCGAGGAAGAATAGGAAAGTTTGTTGGTTACCCCACCTACTTATACTCTCATCTTGTTATTGCCGATGAGTTGATCGGCACAGGATTTTCCCATCGACTCTGTGCATGCCCGCCCATACTAAAACAGTAGCAGACGGGCTAATAATTTTAAGCTTACAAATACAACGGCATATTTGAAGGTTTCTCCGAAGATAGTTATTTTATAAATTCCGATAGTAGAGGTGGTTTGAAAGAAGATATTGTGTATTATATATAAGTCGATAGATGTCTGTTTATTAGTTTTATACCAGCTAGCTATATAGTTTTGAATTTATAGAATATTATCTTACAGTATATTTAACATCTGTCCTAAGCTATTAATTGTACCTTCCCGAACCGCGACGATGTCTTCGCCAAGACCGCCCATAACCGGTATAGTTCTTCGTATCGATTGAGAAGTACAGTTATAGATTGGTAAAAGTCAAAACCTAAACTGGATTGATATTTTGAAATTTCAAGTTGAATTTTCATAAAGATTCCAGTAAAACGGAAAGAGTTCAGTTGGTTGATACTTTTAGTAAGCATAAGAATAGCAGATCTAAGATCTACTCAGGTCATCTAGAGAGCTTATTATTACCTTAATCTGAAAGTTATTAATTAATTCCTACGGAGTTTTCATTCTTTAATGTGAAGATATCTTTTGAATCTTAGATGAATGAATAACGAAATTACTCACCATGGCCGGACCTACCCTTCAGCTATTTTACCGAATTACATATTACTATGTAGATCGGGCAATAGAAATAGCAGAAAAGTTAAACATGGAACTTTATTTCTGTATTTCTACTTATATATTACTAAATAAATATTTCCATTATCAATCAAATTCAATCTTATTTCTTAATGGTCGACCAACCTTCCTCCCCTCAACCAGAAGAAGACCTCACAAAACACCATACTAGACAGGAAATTCCAGGGGTAACCCTTGCCGCTATCTTTGAAGATAAAACAACTACTTTGATTTGACTTATCCCTATAAAAATATATCGTTTATTTTCTAGATAATATCAAGGACGTCATTTACTAATTATAATTTTACATCTACCCGATTTCAACTATTCACCCATTTAATTATCACTGCAAATATGACAAAATCTCCAAAAATTAAAATTGAAGAAATTGATGAACCTTCTGACAGTGGTAGATCAAACAAAAGACCTAAAATACAACAAGATAACATTCTAAAACCAATTCAATCTTCTGTTTCATCTACAATTCATCTAGAACCTCAATTACCTCAACTACCTCAATTACCCATTTCAAAATTTGCTTCTGCTATTGGTTATCATGAATTCCATCATCCATCTAATTATAATACTTATGCCAATGGAGAGTTAACTCCAAATCATGAACATAGTGATTCTATTCCTGAAACCTCTCCTTCGACACCAATTGCTGCTGGTAGCTCATTTACAACTGATTTCTCTGGTAATATTGTAACAGATCCATCTATAATTATTAATAAAATGAATCAGGATAAAGAAGCATCAAATAATTTAAAATCAATTAATCCATCAGAAATTTCTTTAGATAAAGGTAAAGGTAATGTTTCATATAGTAGTTCTAATAATGATGTACCTATAGTTAATAGTTATAATTCAGTCAACAGTTCTACTACAGTTCCATCTTTTACCTCCATTGTTAATCCTCAACCATCAGAAAGAAATCAACCTTCTTCTTGTTCAGTAATTCCATTAATTATTCTTCCTATGCCGTTAGAATCTTCTCAACAATTACCAACTTCTGCATCATATCAAATTCACTTTGAACCAGCTACATCTCAACCAATCATAGAATTATTACAAACACTATTTGGGTCAAATGTTATCGGTAGGACCGTTGGAAACACACCTACAGTTGTAGTTAATTCTGGTACAACTTCTGGTACAACTTCATCATCCACTATTCCTTTCCCTTCTTCAACTACTTCTACAAGTTTTGGAACGATTCCTGGTTCAAATTCTTCTCCTACCACCCCAGTTATAAGTCCAATGGCTACTTCTACTCCAATTCATAATACCCAAAGTGATCCTATTACAACTCCTGATATTACAAATACACCTAATATTTTAAATTCTACTTTCACTTCGGACATCTTATCTCCTACACATTCACATTCTTCAGACCTTTTTTTTGAAACAACCGATAATCGAAGAAAGTTAACTGCTAGTGAAACAGAAATGGAAGCAATGAAAAGATTCAAAAATGGTGAATTTATTCTCAGAGCCCACGCGGCCGATTTAAGAAAGGGATCTAATTATATCCTAGTTGAATGGGAAGGAGATAATAAGTTAAGATGGGTTCCAAAAAGCTTATTGTACGAAAACCAAAATCAACTTAAATTTGATTTAGCGGATATACCAACTTTACGCTATAATTAAAAAGTAAGTATAAACCAGAAGTACACAAATCTTATCAACTACTATATAAATATAATTTTTAATTTAATTTTCAATCTTTAGAGCAATATATTTATATATAATATTTTCTTATTCTCATAGACATGATTTATTTACATGATTCATAGAAATATATATTTTTTAAGTCATTTCATCATAGCAACCCTTAATCCTCCTCATCTTTTAATTACTTTCTAAACCTGATAATGCCCTTATAACTGCTGGCCTGTCCATCATAGCTTTAGTCCATTTATAAACTTCAGGAAATTCACTCCTTAAATTAATTCCAATTCTATCAACTACATGATTCCATGTAACAAAGCTTAAATCAGCAATTGTAATTCTATTACCAACTAACCAAACTGGTTCATCGAAATATTTTGATTCACTTAAAGCTGATGTTCCTAATGCAAAACTATCATCATCCATTTCCATAATTAGTTGTTCTCTTTTCTCTGCTAATCTCATTTCAACTACACTATAGATTCTTCTTACTTCACTTGTATAACGTTCAATAGCACTAGTGATATTTTCAGGATGAAAATATCGGAAATGAAGTGCTTGTCCTACCATTGGAGCATGCCCAGATGCTTGAAAGAATAACCATGAGGTAATCATGGATTGTTCAGCATAATCTTCAGACCATAATGGACAATCAGGACCAACTTTTTGACATAAATAGATAAGAATAGCACCTGATTCCCATACTGAATGATCGCCATTATCATGATCTATAATAGCAGGAATTCTAGCATTTGGATTGATTGATACATAATAAGGGGATCTTTGTTCATTCTTCTTCAAATCTAAATAAAATGTTTTGAATTTAATTCCTAATTCTACTAGTACAACTGCTACCTTAAATCCATTAGGAGCTGATCTATGAGAGAAAAGAGTAATACCTTCTGAAGGTGGATGTTTACGATATTCAGCTATTCTATCAACTGTTTGAGATGTTAATTCAGGAATTATTGATCCATTACTTCGTTCATTTGATTGATTTGGTTGTGGTTGTGGCTGATGCTGGTGTTGTCGTTGTTGATTCTGATTTTGATTCTGACTTTGATTCTGACTTAATGAATCATTGCCGAAATTATTATTGTTTAAATTATGATCATGAAGATTAATAGAAGCTAACGCAGTTGATAAGTTGGATACTGGCTTTCTTTGATCCATGATATCTCTATTGTTTAATTAGTCATTGCCTCCGGCGGCCGGGCTCTGCCCGGACCCGTTGTTGCGAGCGTAGCTCGCAGTAGATATATTGGTTGCTTTACTTACGATTATATGAGCAATTAGCTCTTCACTGGTGGTTTTATCCCAGATTCTCTTTGTAATGAATGTATTGGTGAACAAGATTGTTGAGCAGGTTGTGTGCGTAATTGTTGCAAACCGTCACGCACAAATGTATTATACTAATGTAGTTATAAATGTTGATGAGGTTTTGACCGGTTCCGGTGTCGGCACAACTTATAATGGAACTATAAAATTGACTTTTTAACCAATATAAATAAATTGAAAGCTAAAATAACAAGAAATAAAATGAAATTTCCGTTTGATTCCTTGATTCTTTTTTATATTATTATTTCTCTTGGGTAATTATATTAAAAAGAGTTATCACTGTATCAAATAAAAAAATGATGAACGGGTTTTATCTGCACAATCTGGAACAAATTCAAGTGGGGTTAAAAAAAAAATCGTGAAGTTTTTATGTGCATAGAGATGGTATGGTTATAACTTGCTATAGAAATTCACGTGCCAGACCACAACAATTATGTTAGGGTTAAAACAACTATATAACGCTATATATGATTATAATTTATAGTTAAATATACGAATAATGGATTTTACATTTATTAGTTTATATTTGGGTTGGTACTTGGAAATTATAAAATCTGTTGAGTTGATTATCAGTTAAACAAAGCAGAAGAACGTCAGTAACTCCTTCTAAGTACCATAACCTTTTAGTTGGCCATCTTTACTAATGCTACCTTATACACTCTCATCTTTCCCGTAAGTAACCACTTAAAACGCTATTCTCTTCAACAATCAGTTAATAATAAATGCCAATCATCAATTAACCGACCGATAAACATAGATCTCGATGGCCGTTTATCCTCATTTAGCGCCAAAGCGGGGGGGAGTTAACAACAGCTTTGGTGCTAGGCAGTAAAAAAGCTGGGGAGAGGGTAAAAGGTGGGGTGAGTGCAGAAAATTTCCGCGGTATTTCATCAGCTTTTATGCTAATGATGTGGTCATCACTCAACGTCACGACGTATTTTAACCAGCACTAAAATTGTACCCTAACTGTTTTTTAATATAAACTTTAACGCATATGCAAACTAGTTACTTAATTAGGGATATTGAGCGGGAATCTAGCCCTGCAATAACAGTTACAATGGTTGTTTCGTATGGTTAACCAGCAATTAGGATGGTGCGCGAGGGAGGGATAGGAGGGGAGGTTAAAGAGTTGTTGAAATTCGTATAGTATTTATTTGTATGGTAGTGTTTTTTTTTTTATTATTTTTCTTTATATTAAATTATATTATTTAGTTGAATATTTGTTTGTATACTTAAGGATTGATAATTTAAAATCGTCTTATATTAACTTTGTAAAACACAATTGCGCATTATTTATGTCTATTGGCGGAACTGTTATAACCGGTAAGGCCCTAGCAGTAGCTTGTCATTCAGCTTAGCCAACAGCCCTAGAGAGACTAATTTTACATTAGCTAGGTAAGATCGACAATTCTGGATATCCAATTCAACCACGGGCTAAATACATTCACCACTTTGTAATCAATTAGTACCTTTCTCGTTGCAAACAAATTCGTTATTGTCTAAATTTCTTACTGCTAAGTCTGTTGTTATTTTCATTATACGTGTGTTGACCCTTTTATTTGCTCAAATGTTAAAAGCTCATCTGTTACACCAGTTAAATAGCGGATTGTGGTTATAAATTATCATTATCCAAGTAAATCTCAGCCAATAACTGGTGTTGACAGAGTTCATGCCTTCGTCTCACAAGAACATTTAATTTATGTAACTAATATATTTTTATATGAAACTTAAAATAGACACTTCGGTTATATATCTAAAATCTAAAATCTTAGCTCTCACTCTTTACACAGTCAGACTTAATCCTCCTCGTTAAATCTTTATTCTTCGTTCTTCTTTTCACATTTGTTTTCTTTTTCTTACTTTTGTTCATATTTTTCAATCTCTTATGCTTCATTTCTATTTATATTATGGCATCATTTTTTGTTTATGATTGTTCTATCATTTCACTATTAAAATCGTGCATTAATCTGATCAAACATCGAATAAATTATCAACATTAATGCTACTTCTTACAAACTCTTAATCGTCTATTATTGTCTATTTCAATTTCTTTCCTGATGCAATTATTGTACTGTTTCTAAAATGTTGAGTTATTCATGATGCTAATTTTACAAAAATACAACAAAACAAGCTGAAGAATAATACAATATAAATAATTAGCAAAATGTATAGTATTAATCGAATACTTTAACAATAAATCATAAATCGAAATTTATATTCTGAACATGTTAATTGAAATAATTGTTTTTATTCTTGGTACTCTCTTCGTAGGATGCATTGTTCGTAGTTTCCGCAATTGCCATGAACCTAGAAGATATTAAAGATACTTTTTTTTTTTTTTTTCAATTTCATCTATAGATATACATGTTAACACTACATTAGTTTAATTTTCAGTCAGCTATTTTTCACTCTACTTCTAATTCACTATAAAGTTCAATTTATCTTATCACCTGCGATAACTTTTTCTACCACCTATATTGAACTCTATCTTTTCGTATTTCTTTCAAACGTGATATTTATCCAATAATAACTAATCCATTTCTATTGTCTCAGATTTTATAACTTTATTATATGTTAAATTAATTAGATTTAGTTTAGTGCCTCAAAAATCTAGTAAACTTGGTTATTGCTTAATTAATTAACCTAATCAACTAAAACACTAATTATATCTTTAATAACAAAAGTAAAAAATTATATTGCAAAAGATCATTCTATATATAATACAATGGATAGAATCATTAATTATTTGAGTAGATTTCATATTGTATAGAAAAAATGAAACATCAAATAATGACTTGCACGTTGGAAATTGTTCAGATTGATTTAATTTCCCGAATTACTGAAAAGAATTTGTATATATCTAATTGCAATGAATGCTTTTTGAAAAGCTCTATTGAAGTTGATGAAAATGGAATTAAATATGGAAGAAGTAATCTAATGTTCAATAATCGTATTAAACAAGGTAATTATATGTATTCTGATAATTGGACTATAATAACTCATAGGCTTCCTAGATCACTTTGCAAGAACTATGCTCAATCATGTAGGCATGCTATTATTATAGCTAGAAAGAAGGATACAAATTTATTGAAGCATTCATCCAGTTCATTATCAAGATCATCATCAAATTCTAGACATCATACAATTTTACCAACATTTTTTAGTAAAGGACGTCATGATAAAGAGAGCAAAGATGAACAACTAACTAGCCAAGGTACTAAAAAACCTTTTCATTGTTTACAAAATTTACTTCCTCAAGTTCGAGGAGAATTATCTATATTAAAATTACCTCCTGATCAAGTTGAAGGGGTAATTTTGCTCTTTTCTGATCGTCAAACTCGTCAAACATGGTTGGATAGTATTGTAAAGTATACTCAAGAATTTCCAAAGAGTACTAGAACTCTTACCAGGAATCCATCATATTTCCAAACAAATCGTACACCAAAAGTTCGATCTTCAAATCATCATCAAAATAGACGGTATTCTCATGCACTTTTTGAAGATATAGCAGAAGTTCGAGTTAGATTTGCAGATGAAGATTCTATTAGATATATACCAAGAAAAGAAAGACGCCGTAAAACTTTTGCTGGTTGGTTTCAAAGAACTTAGATGGTAAGATTAAAAGTTATATCTCATCTGCAATACATTCCTTTGCATTAAATTTATCAAATCACTTGAAATCATTTCAAAAACCATTTGCATGTGTAACCTTCCTTTATAACTTTAATTTACCTTTCCATAATTATTATATATACATATATAACTAGGTTAAGAATCTTTTCTCCAATGCTGGTTTTCTCGGGTATACTCCTCGGTGAGTATATTAAGATCACTCCTAAATATAAAGGTATTGGATATTAAGATCCAACAAAGTCGGATGTTATCTTATACAAGTACATAGACTCTGGATATTATGAAAAAGTTAGGAAGTGATGAATTTAATATAAATTCAATATATAAACGATATAAAATATGAACGTCCTCTATAAGTTATCCCCTCTCTCTCTGTTTTCTCCTCAAATTTGATTACCCGACTATGATCAACACTTTGTAGCCTAAGTTCTTTTTCTTGATATTTGTACCCATATCATATTTGCACCCATATAATTATTTCTTCAAACAAATGATACAATTTAATCTATTTGGTTATATCTTGATCACTTGACGATCGTGGAGAATATAGGTAAAGAATATAGGTGATATCCGATAATACGGAATTGATTTTGGATTGCAATTAGCTGTAATATCTTCACTTTACTCTTATATATCGTTTACAAACATCTATGGGTAGAAATCAATATATCCATTTGATCATATCTATACATCTAATTATAATAGTTTGAATATTCTAACTTATTCATATATACAATAATACATAAAAGTTACCCCCAACATCTACGAGTAAGCTAGTTATCATCTAATTATTTGCTTTTGGAATTCTTGTAATCATTGAATTGGCAATATCCCATTTATACTCTTCTTCAGAATGAAACTGGAGGGTACAGCACCGCCTTTCCTCCGAGACATCATCCCCAGATCTAACCAACGATTTCTAGCCCCTGCCAAGTTAACATTCTCATACATAGTAATTCTAATCATTTAAACAAAATCATAAAATGTTTCAGTAATCTCCACCAAACATGATCACCGAGTGAGTTTAATCCACATAGATCGTACAGTATCCCCGCAGGTATCCCCGCCGGTAATTACTCCCCGGCGGCAATCACTCAGCCGTGTGTATAAGAAAACACAAAAATATTCACAAGAACTGACACTTATTACATAAGTAGCAGTTCTCGTTGATTTACTTGAAGTAGATAGAAGTATTATTTACAAGGTGAAAGATTTAGCTGTTTTTATTAATTGAAAGATAATATTTTTAATTTATATTTTAATTTGTGATTTTATAGCTTTTAAAATAATTTGCTGGTGACTTTTTAGCGTGTTTAAGCGCGTTTTTCAATTGGCATTCAAAATATTCCTCAAACAGATTCTCTAAAAACATCAATTATTGACAATGGCAGCTCGAAAACCAAAAGCAACATTAACTGATAATAATGGTTTAGTAAATAAATCAAAGTCAAAAAATCAAAATGATAGAATATTAATTAATGAAAATATTCATAATTTACATGATGAAAATATTATGCCAGAACATGAAATGACATCAAGTCATGGAAATATTGCTACTGAATTAACTGATTTGGATGCTTCAAATGGATTACATCATGGAGATGATACAGATGCCTCAGTAGCAGCAGTTGCAATGGCAGCAGCAGCAGCTGCAGTTGGTTATCCTGGTGCTAGTGTAGTTGTTCCCCAGCAGGTTCATCATGTCCCTTCACCTTCTTCATCGTCCAAACCAATTGCAAATAATAAATTATTACTTAGTAGAAGATCATATTCTCGTGGTGAATATTCTCATGAAGGCAAAACAGATGATGATTATGATGAAAATGGTATTCTTAAATTATGTTTAACTTATGACCATTTTAATAATTTACGAGTAAAGATTCCTACTCGATGTGTTCATTGCCCATTACGAAGTTGCAGAGCCAATTTTCAAAGTAGTAAAGAAATTCAAATGCATTTCGATGCAGTTCATGCTGATGAATTAGGATTAGGACCTCATTATGATGTTAGATCAGAAAGAAGATTAATGACAGCTGAAGAGAAACGTAAAGCAGATTCAGTTACTAGAAGGAGGGCAAAAAAGAGTACTTTATATACATCATCATCTCATTGTTTGGATTTACAAAGAGAACTTCATAGAAGAGCATTTCAAATTACTAAAACAGTTGAAGATTTTGTTTCATCAAATTCATCAGCAGAATTATCTCTGGATGGTATTAGGTCAAGATGGAGATTTCTTTGTATGAGAAAACAACACCTTGCAATTATTGAGTTTTTGCGTACAACAATTCCATTTTATATTGCAGTTCAATTAAATTCTGCTATACAATCCGAACAGGATCATAAAGAATTACAAGATCTTATAAATACGAGAGCAAATTATGAATTACCAGTCCTTTGGAATGATCTTCATTGGACTGGCAATAGAGTAACAGGATTTAGAAATGCTTGTTATGCTTATCATTATCTTTGTACAGGACAACATTTCCGATCAACTTCTTATTATGAATTACCAGCAGATAATTATGAACCAAGTTTCAATGTGACAGTACCAAGAATTTTATTAAGAGATATTCCATTATATTCGGCAAGGTATGCTAAGGAATATGGAACAAAACCTGATGTGTTACTTGATGCAGAAGGGGAGAGATCATTTGAAGAGTTTAAAATAAATATAACAAATATGGTGAATGCAAATTCATATTTCAAGGAAAATGTCAAAATTCTTTCTGAAAATAATTGGTCAATGTTACCATCAGTTGAAACAGTTCCTAATTGTGCTACCACTTTAAAAGGATCCGAAGCAATAAAAGAATTTCTTGTAAAGAATAATTTCCCTGCTGAACCGAAATTTCTTGATGAACTTGTTAATGGAGAAAGGCATCCAATTTTATATGATGAAGGAGAAGAAGGGTATACAGTGGCTATAGCAGAAGCAATCGCTAAAGCATCAGATACAAAGCATCCAAGAAAGATATTTAATGAAGAAAGTGAAGATAGAGAAGATGGTAATGATGATAATAATTTTTATAATGATGGAGAACTAGTAAATGTAGATGTAACAACAGCAGCGGCAGCAGCAGCAGCAGTAGCAGCAGCAACAGCAGCAGCAATTGCAGCTAGTTCACAAACAACATCATCACCATCATCATCATCATCACTTAAACTTGAATTACCAGAACCTACACCAGTTGATTCAAAAAACGTAGATCCATCACTTCAAGGAGCAGGGGAGGAAGAGGAGGATGAGGGTGGTAAAAGTGATAGTGTTGACGTGGATAGTAAAGGTGGTATAGTTGGTACAACTAATACTAGTAGTAATACCATTACAACTACATCTACGACTACATCCAAGATAAATGCTTTATCCACATCGGATAATGTAGATTCTGATGATGCAGATAATCTAGCTTTTACTACTCTTCTTCAAGCAGTTGAGGAGGAAAATAAACGTAAAAGAACTGAAGAATATGATAATCCACTTGCAAAAGACTCTCGTGCACGTAGCAGGAAACGAAGTAAAAAGCCCATTATGTTAAAAGATTAACTTATAGCGTAGGATTTTAATGATATATTTATTTCATATAACCCGCCGGAGGTTGTAACAACTGTCGGGCTCTGCCTATTGGTTTATTTACAGGTAAATTATTTATTACTAGCTTAAACACGTTAATATCTTTATAACTACAGTGCTCAAAGAGCTTCAACCCTCCAGTCTTACCTTAAACACGTTAATATCTTTATAACTACAGTGCTCAAAGAAAGAAAGGAGAAAGGAGAGTGTATACACAATACATACTGAGAGACATTCATTTAGGGT
>JAJMID010000172.1:0-25858 GCA_030583405.1 Sugiyamaella americana
GGGGGGGGGGGGGTTCTTCGAAAATAATTTATTATACTATATAAAATTAAAATTAATACAAAATACAATAATTACTCGTTTAGAGAGGCTACTTCCCTCACTCCTCTCTTCCAAATAGATTTCTTTCTTCGAAAAACTATCTAGGGTTAGGGTTGGGATTTTAAGATACAGACAGAGCTTCAATATCTTAAATAAAAGTTGGAATTCAACAAATCCGCAATAGTTTAATGGCTAGAATCTCCGCCTGTCAATTTTCATCTGATCTCAGATGTAAAGCCGCTCGCGGGAGATCAGGGTTCGATTCCCTGTTGCGGAGTAATTTTTGTCTCTTCTTCGAAAAGATTAAAAAGGAAGTTATTTTTAGTTTTCTGTAACTAATAAGAAGCAGCATTTAATTCCTCGCCGCTGGAGGCAAAGTTAGAGTGGCTAATGTATGGTGGGATGCACATAAATTAGCAGTGTTACATACTGTAGCTGTATATTTTGATTTACTTTTCGTAATAAACTTTTAACTAATCTAACAATTAACGTTAACGTTATTTTTGATTAATTTAATAATCATACGACAAACTTCTTATCTTCACTGCCGATGACTTGCCGATTAAATCCCGACACTTCCCGATAGTATCCCGATGGTGCATGTGAAATGTTAGATCGGCAAAATTACCGTTGACTTAATTTCAACGTCTTGTCCCTGCATTGTGTAGTCGCAAATTGTGAGCAGAATCAAAATATTGCATAATATAGTTAGAATAATTTTAAGGAAAGGGGGGAAAGAATAAGGTGAAAGATGAACTGATAATACACTTATCGTGGATAACAGCGATGTTATGAGACAATATAAAGCATATAAGTCATTAATAAAATAAATAAGCAACAAACCATATATACAAACAAAAATATAACCTGCTATATAATAAAAAATATTGTCCTAAGTTTGCTATAAGTTTTCCATATCACATATTAATAAACTCATTTCTGCTCTTTTGGCTGCTTCTGCTAAAATATCAAAATGAAAAGAGGGAGCAATTGATCCTTCACGAGGAGTTGTAGTACCAGGAAGAAGGGTTGGATCAAAATCTAAATCATTTAATCCTTGAAGATTTGTAGAACTATTAAATTGTGAGATTGGGCCATCAAAAGTATAAACAGAAGCAGGCGAGAGAACCGATGAGGCATATGATTCAGAAAGACCTGGTGGTGGTGTATAAGATATTTCTTCATCCAATTTTGATAAATTCATGGATGATCTATTATAAATATTTTCCTTGTGAGAAATTGAAGTAGAAAGCATAGTTGAGGTAGATAAATAGTAGATAATGAAAAAAAAAAAAAAAATTAATGTAAAGGAATTTAAATATAAAGAATTGAAAGTAAAAACAATTACAAATTAAGAATAAAAATCAAGTGAAATATTAATATCAGAAAGTAAAGTCCAGCTTCAGTTCGTTCGTGTGAGAAAATATGTCCTAAAAAATAATGATCGTATAATTTATCACCAACAACCATTTGGTCGTAGGAATCGGTGCGTATTTAAATGATTTTTCAGTTAAGATCGACCCACGTTATCTTCTGCAAGATAAGTTACGTTATGGGGAAAGTCAAATCTACCGGTTATCCTTACCCTAAACATAGGGTTGAAATAGTGGGGGCTAGCCTGGGATTGAGGGGTGATTGGATAAATACACGGGGAAATGCGTTAAGGCGGCCGATAGAGAGCTAAAGAGAGGGGACAAATATGTATGATAAGAATATTAGAAAGGGGTAATGAAGGGAGGATTATATGGAAGGTTAAAGAAACAGCTAAGAAATGGAAAGAGTAAAAGGAAGTTGAAAGAAGGAAAAATCTTTCTACTAGATATTACTATATCAAGTAATGTAGGTTATATTTTAGTTTTTCATATGAAAAAAATAATTTTTTAAACTGATATGGATGTGCCGGATAATGCCGGTTAAATTGCATCGGAAGAGGTCGGTTAATAGTCCCCCGCAGAAGATAAAATGTCAAGCGTAATGAACGATATAAGTTTACGTTTACTCGTTACCATTATTAAGTTAATTTAATGTTTACAATGAAGGCTAAGGTTATGACCGGATGATAAGCAGCCGAAGGAAGAAGGGTAAAGGGTGATATGGAAGCTTATGATCCGATGAATGCCCGTATAAGTATATATCTTTGTAATCTTTTTTTTATTATCAGACCATGACGGTATATATACCTAGCTTAGGTTATATAATTAATATCATTTAATCATAATCATTCTCCTTCGGAATCCTTCCGCGTATAGCATATTTCTTATACGATAATTCAATCTCTATTAATACGTATAGTAGAATTGTATAGGATTGAAATAGTTATACGAACATTACAAGAAAATAATTAATTTATAGCGTATAATATATAATATATTTTAGTATATAGATATAGTAGAATTATATAGGAGTTAAATAGTTAGACGATCATTACAACAAGCTAATTAATTTATAGATGTAATATACATTAGTATATATAGATACAATGATTTGAGTATCACCACTCAGTTTCCTCCTAATTCAATAAGCAATTAAATAACTAAGCAAACCTATACTACTCCACTCCATGTCAAGTTCTTTTGAAATATCATATCTGTAACTGCTGACATTACAAACCCCATACTTTCAGTATCTGTTGCACATGTTTTATGAACGTATATTGGCCGAGTTGCAACCTTATTTTTCATAACAAATAATTGTTCTAAATAGTTACAAACTTGATCAACATCTAGTCTATTTCCGTTAAAATTTGGATAGTAATCGGTAAAACTCGATTTATGTAATTTGGTTTTTAAAATATCAATTTTATTAAGAAATAAGATTACTGGGATATTTTTAAACCATTTACTATCACATATTTGTTCAAATAATTCTAAAGTTTCATTCATACGATTTACCTCTTCATCTTCAAAGAGAACTTCGTCATATTCAGATACAGCAGCAACAAACAATACTGCAGTAACATTATCAAAACAATGAATCCATTTTTTTCTTTCACTTCTTTGTCCACCAACATCAAACATTCTTAATGGTGTTCCATTAACCTTAAACATCATTTGGAAAATACCAGTAGTCTTGATTCTACCAACAAGAATATCTGTATCAGTTGCTCTATATGAAGGATCAGAGAAATGAAATACTTGTTCAAAATAATGTTTAGCATTTACTTCTAATTGAAATAAGTTAGCTTTATCATAAACTTTACGAATTGAAGGATCCTTTGTCCATAAATCATGAATAGCTTGAGCAACTTCTTGACGAGTTGGTAAATTTGGTGTTGAAGAAGGGGTTAACATTGCTTGATCTTCAGAAACTTCTTCATCAGACTCATCATCAAGTAGTTGTGTAGGAATTGCTCTTTGCTTTGGATGAGGATCCATTTCAACTCTATAATCACTGAGGAATTTTCTTGCTTCAGGATTAAATTCTTTCTTCATAATATCCCATTCATCAGTAGTAAGAATGATTTGCTTTGATTTATACAACGGAGAATCTTCATCATCACATTCAAGAGGAATTCCAATGATATTGGATTGTTGGATTAATGTTCTCATTGATTGAACAGTATCTGACCAAATGACCTTTGAATATTGTGCTCTTTCAAAATTAGTAAATCCAGTACCATGTAATAATCTCATTTGTTTCAACACAGTTGATTTACCTGATTCACCAGCACCAAGTAATAAGATTTTAACTATATCTGATTTCTTACGAGCATCTGCTAAAGCAGCGTCGATTTCATCATTTCTTCTGGTTAATTTTCTATCCGAGAAGGTTTGTGAAGTAGGTTTTTGAGTATGTCTTTCATTGGAAGAAGTACAACCCATGATGATTAGCTAAGATATAATATGAGATGAAAGAAATGATAGTAAGAGAAATAAGAAAAAGTAGGAAATAAGCTGAAATAGAAATAGAGTAAAGCTTTGAATTGCAAAATTAACTAGAATAGAATTACTTAAACCACACCAATCTAAAGCAACTTTTATTGAGCTTTTTGAAACACCTAAACAAATAAAATATAAGAAGAAAGGAGAAAAGAGGAACAGAAGAAAGACGACAGAATCATTTTGAAGGGGTAATTGAGGCATTCTGCCTCATTATCCCCTATTTGCTAGCTGGTTAATTTTTGGTGGTGTAAATGAGGCATGAAGCCACAAAGTTTACTTGGATAACAAGGGAGGGGATATAAGGTGAGTATACCAAAGGATAAAATGTAAATTATCTTGTTAGAAGATATCCCATAGTATAGTATAGTTAAGTTGTAGAATAATAAATAACGAAATGAAGACCTTTAGTAACTATTTGTAAAGAGATCACCCAACTTTACTTCCATATCAAGTAATTCCTCCTCGATATTTTTCCTCGATATTTTTTCACGTGATTAAACCTAGCCCGATGGTTATGTTACCCTCTTCAAAATCACATGAAATTTATATTTCAATGTTGACATTCTGATGGTGACGTTTAGTACTGAAGTTTAGTACTGGCATATAAAGTAATACAATATAATACAAAATGTCATTAGAAGGAAGATTAAATCCACGACCTGTTCCTGTTGATGATAGGGATAGTGAAGAAGATTATGAAGATGTTAGTGATGAAGAAGAGGAGGCTGTATCAAGTGATAATGAAGAAGCAACAAAGGCAGCTGATTTGATTTCACAATTGAGTATTAAAAAGGAAGAAAAGGAAGAAGAAGAGAAGAAAGAGAATGATATAAAAGAGGTGAAAAAGGAGGTGGCAAAAGATGATGTAAAGGAGGATGTAAAGAAGGATGTGAAGGAGGATGTGAAGGAGGATGTGAAGGAAGATACAAATGAAATCTCAAAAGAAGCTGAGGCTGACGTTGTTGCTGATGGTAATGCTAATGTTGATGAAGCTGATGACAACGAACCTAACTTAATAAACAATCAATATGAAGTTAAAGTAAAATTAGCTGATCTTCAGGCTGATCCAAATTCACCTCTCTATTCTGTTAAACGATTTGAAGATCTTGGTATTTCTGAAGAACTTCTTAAAGGATTATACGCAATGAAATTTAGTAAACCGTCAAAAATTCAAGAAAAGGCTCTTCCGTTACTTTTCAATAATCCTCCTCAAAATCTTATTGGTCAAAGTCAATCTGGTACTGGTAAAACTGCTGCATTCACTCTTAATATGTTATCACGGGTGGATATTAATAATAGCAAAGTACAAGCTTTATGTCTTTCACCTGCTCGTGAATTAGCAAGACAAACTATGGAAGTTGTTCAAACAATGGGTAAATATACAACCATCAAAACTGCATTAGCCATTCCAGAAGGTTATGTTAGAGATGCAAAGATCGATGCTCAAGTAGTTGTTGGAACACCTGGTACTGTTATCGATTTAGTAAGAAGGAAGCAATTAGATTTAACTGGTCTTAAGGTATTTGTTTTAGATGAAGCTGATAATATGTTGGACCAACAAGGATTAGGCGATCAATGTACAAGAGTTAAAAAGCTTATTCCAAGAACTACTCAATTGGTTCTTTTCTCTGCTACATTTGCCGAACAAGTCCGTAGATATGCTCAAAAGTTTGTACCGAATGCAAATGAAATTCGTCTTGAAGTTGAAGAACTTAATGTGGATGGTATTAAACAACTTTATATGGACTGTAAAAATGAAGATGATAAATATAATGCATTGGTTAACTTATATGAATTACTCACTATTGGTTCATCTATTATCTTTGTAAGAACAAAGGCTACTGCTGATAGATTATATGGTAAATTAACAAAAGAAGGTCATAAAGTATCTATTCTTCATAGTGATTTACAAAATTCTGATAGAGACAAATTAATTGATGATTTTAGACATAGCCGTAGTAAAGTATTAATCACAACTAATGTTCTTTCTAGAGGTATTGATATCGCTTCTGTTACAATGGTTGTTAATTATGATCTCCCAGTAGATAGAAATGGTAGAGCTGATCCAGCTACTTATCTCCATAGAATTGGTAGAACTGGTAGATTCGGTCGTACTGGTGTTTCAATTTCATTTGTTCATGATAGAGAATCTTTTAAAGTATTACAAGAAATCATTGCTTATTTTGGTGAAGGTGGTATTACAATGACTAAAGTTCCAACTGACGATTGGGAAGAAGTAGAAAAAATCGTTAAAAAGGTTGTCAAAAGTTAAATACATGTTCTTATATTTTCTCTTCTCTTAGGCGTCCGGCGGCCGGGCTCTGCCCGGACCCGTTGCCCTCGCTACGCAAGGTTTTCTCTATCGCTAACGAGATAATTCGAATATCCGAGGATGTACGTGCCAGAGTTTAATGGAAATTTCAAATTCACGTTCAAATTAGACTTCTTCCTAAGAAATGCTTATCAAGTAAGTATTAAGAGCTTCAGTGTAGTGCATTGTAGCACGTCATTATTCTTGTTAGGATAATCGGATTACAAGTCAGTTGAATTGATGATATAATAGAGTCGTTTTAGTTGGTATTTATAAAAGGATAAAAGGTTGGATTATGTTATGATGTTAAGATTTATAATACGTGCGCCTCTGGACCTAGCTAGACGTAGCACATATGCGATTGTTAGATATCTTAATAAAATGTTCCTTATTGATTTACCTTTGATAATCACGAACAAGTTGGCAATTAGTGCAAAACAAAGTAAGCGATCCGGGCAGAGCCCGACCGCCGGAGGCAAACAGTAAGAAAGAAGAAAATAATAAATAAATACAGAGCAGATCGAGGAACTACGGACTGTGGATGATGGTTTAAGAAAGAGACAGATAGGAGGCCGACGTCGATCCTAAATGCTTATGAAGTAGTTGATCGAATAATCTTTCTTTTTGAAATATCTCAATATATTTCTGTTTTTTGATTTGATTTAATTCTGATTCGAGTTGTTCTTGTGTTTCTAAAGACCAAAGGAGTTTACGTTTTAGCTGATTTATTGTTGAATTTGGATCAGATTCATCTTCTTGAGGGCCGGGCAGATCATCAGTTGAATCTTCTCCATTGTAAAGGGATTCCTTTTCACGGATTTTTCTAATTTTTGATAATAATCCGGGATTTAATGCTTTTGCTTTTGATAAGGGTTCTTTAGGGACTTTTTTACTTTCATCTATTTCGATAAGTGATTGAGTGAAAGGGTTGTAATTATGTTCTGATTGAATGTGGTGGGTGAGTAACTTAAGATGAGAGGTAGAGAAATCACATTCAGGAACAAGACAGAAGAATGGTCTTTCTTGAGTATGAAATCGTAGATGAGAGAGAAGTACTTCTTTTGAAGAGTAAGGAACTCCATTCTGTGGACACAAATGCCATTTACAAGTTGTTGTAATAGATGGATTATCAATATGTGAATAGAGAATATGATTCATGAATAGATTGAAATTGTATTCTTGTCGGTTACAGTTATTCCAGAAACATCTAAATGATTTTGTTCTTGGATTATATCCAGGAGATGTATTGTAAGCATCAAGGTTGATTTTTTCACTTCCGAAGATTTCATTTTCAATTTCTATTATTTGTTGGTAATTTTCAATTGTAGTTGGAGGCTCATCATCATCGTCATCATCAATATCATCATCTGTGATATCATTCAAATCTTCATTTTCAGAGAGTTCTTCTTCAGAAGGATGGTAGATGAGTTCAGCATCTTCATCAACAGTATCTTCTTCCTCTTCAGTACGGATAATAGGTGGGTTTGTTGGATTGTCCAGGATATCTGAGATTGGAAGAACTCCTAAACGTTTTGGAGGGTAGTGATCTGAAAAAGCCATAATAGGTGAAGTGAGGTAAACAAATTAAAGAAAGATAGAAAGGGTGGTGGATTTGTTCTTCTAAGCAATAGTTGATGGATGCTGATGAAGATGTGTACTAAGAATTAATGCGTTTAGAAGGTTGATTCATTAAGATAATATCCTCTTAAGAGGATACTAATGATATGCCTCCGGCGGCCGGGCTCTGCCCGGACCCGTTGCTCCTCGCTACGCTCGGAGATTTAAGAGATATTATTTTATTATATTTTCCGCTCGAAGAGCAACAACGGGTCCGGGCAGAGCCCGACCGCCGGAGGCACAACTGGGGAAAGTTGGATAGTTTGATCATATTATCTCTCTCCTTTCGCTTGACATCTCGTAATATTAGGGTTAGGAAACTGAAAATCTCGATGATTCATTTTTATTTCAAACTTAAGGCTCCTCCTTCTCGCTTCACGAATTGCATTTGTAGTGAGTTCTATCGTTCTGGAGGTTAATACAAACGCTGATAGACTGTACGTTTGGTTGAATAGTTAATTGTTAATAAGTTATAATTCTAAACGTAATCCACCAATACTTTTTCTATATACTTCAATATTCATAGACTAATTTTCACATTCACTCTCCACCATGTCTGACCTCGCATTAACTATCTTATCTACTTTACATACAGAAGGATCTATTCCTGATTCTCGTGTCTCTCTTCCTAATGTTGATTCTCAACTTGTTCAATCAGCTGTCACTTCTTTAGCAGCTAGGAATATGGTCACTTTCAAACAAATTGAACAAGAATTATGGACTCCTACTGATGAAGGTATTGATATTATCACTAATGGATCTCATGAAATTCGTCTTTATGACGAGATTTCTAAGTCATTGGAAGGGTTAAAGATTTCTGAAGTTCAAAAACTTCTTGGTGCTTCTGGTAAAGTTGGTCAACAAAGAGGTTTCAAAAATGGATGGATTAAAAAGGATGGTGATAAGCTTATTAAAGGTGTTGAAGATAAACCAATTGATACTACACAAGATGAATTAAAAACTATTCAATCTACTGGTACATTAGATAACAATACAGAATTAAATGAATTAAAGAAACGTAAATTAGTAGTTAAGACTAAATTGATCTCATATTCAATTGAAAAAGGTCCAGAGTTTGCTCTTGAAATTAAAAAGTTAGACACTGATTTAACAATTGAATTATTACAATCTGGTAATTGGAAAACTGCTGAATTCAAACCTTATAACTTTACTGCTGAAGGTGTAGCCACTAATGGAGGTGCTTTCCATCCCTTAAATAAAGTTCGTGAAGAGTTTAGACAAATTTTCTTCTCCATGGGCTTTACTGAAATGCCTACCAATCAATATGTTGAAACCGGATTTTGGAATTTCGACACCTTATTTGTTCCTCAACAACATCCAGCAAGAGATCTTCAAGATACTTTCTATCTTAAAGATCCTAAAAAGGCATTACTTCCTGAAGACAAAGAATATTTTGAAAACGTTCGTAAGGTTCATGAAACTGGTCATTATGGTTCAATCGGTTATAGATATCCATGGAAAGTAGAAGAAGCAACTAAACTTGTATTAAGAACACATACCACTTCAGTTTCAGCAGCCATGCTTCATAAATTAGCTAAAAATCCTGGTCCAGCAAGATATTTCTCTATTGATAAGGTGTTCCGTAATGAAGCAGTTGATGCTACCCATTTAGCTGAATTCCATCAAGTAGAAGGAGTAATTGCCGATTACAATTTAACTCTTGGAGATCTTATCGGATTCATGGAAAGATATTTCTCCAAGATGGGTGTAAATCAAATCAGATTCAAACCTGCTTATAATCCATATACCGAACCATCAATGGAAATTTTCGGATATCATGAAGGACTTGGCAAATGGGTAGAAGTAGGAAATTCCGGTATGTTCCGTCCTGAGATGTTAGAATCAATGGGACTTCCTAAAAATCTCAGAGTTCATGGTTTCGGTCTCAGTTTAGAACGTCCAACAATGATCAAATATGCCGTTAGCAACATCCGTGAACTCCTTGGTCATAAGGTATCTCTTGATTTCATTGAAAGTAATCCTGCTGTAAGATTCGAAGAAGCTTTAGTTTAATAAATCTCCTTTTACTTTCACTTGAACTGCCTCCGGCGGCCGGGCTCTGCCCGGACCCGTGGTTCCTCGCAAGCGAGGAATTCATAATATTTAACGCGAGTAATATCAATTATCTACGAGAATGCTAGCTATATAACTAAGGTAAGAGTAGTTGCATATAAGAAAGTTAAACCCCTGGAATGATGATATTTCCTCGCGTAGCGAGGAACAACGGGTCCGGGCAGAGCCCGGCCGCCGGAGGCAGAAAGGGGGAATCGTGCCATATTCGGTTAATGGATACAGGTGATCGTATTAGCATCTGATCGATGAGATGATGGGCAGGCGTTGATGCTTGATTATGTTTAGGTGTTAATGCAAGTAATGTTAAGCAACTGCATTTTGTAAGTTTAATTTATTGATTAAATCAGTTATATATGTTGCAATTGATGACATGGAAGGATGCTTTTCGTGTCGGCTTGTGTTATTACCGGCAGGAGGATACGTATGTTATCTTAGTTGGCTAGTGTGCCGAAGCTTGCCGTTATCGGCCGTTTACTGCCGAACACTCTTTTGTTATCGTCGTACCTCTTTGTTCCTTGGCAATTGTCATTTTATACTAATCGTATATATTATAATATTTATTATTTCTACTTTAATTCAAGTTATACAATTGTGGCAATTGAATGAGATGGCAAGCAAGCAAATTAGGTTAAGGCTGTCATTTGTTTCTACATTGCATGATAATGAAAATTATTACGGTCATGTCTTTCAATTGGTTAATAATTATGTCTTGAGCAACAATATACAGAGGAAAGATGAGGTGAGGTGGTTGGTTATTCGAGTGCAAGTTCTGATAACGCTAAAACCGAAAGTCAGGTACAGTAAGTGTAGTAGGTAAGCAAATTGGGAGCAAACCTTTCTCCTCCTGTTCAATATCTTAGTGCTAAGTATATATATATATATCTACATTAATGCATGTTCCTTATTTAACGTCGACTTTTAACGTTTGCTTTGATATTGGCTTGCTGGTTGTTGTAACAAGCCTCCAGCAGCAGCAGTCTTTACCAGCTTATCATAACACGGTTTACTACTACATCCTACCTTAAGTACTGCTCCTCACCCACTCACCCACACCCATTGACCCACAGAATCTTATAGCCCCCTACTAATCCCCGCCTTATCCTCCTTTATTACTGTAGTACCTGCTGCTATCAGTTAACTTACATAGCTAATGTATTATTAATTCTCCCAATTATCCACTTAAAACCTAACCCGAAACCATAGCCTTCGTTTTTATCACCGCCAACCAGCCACCCTGCGTATTTATTTTGCTATGACCATATTACCCTTACCCCTCCTTTGTGGTTATAAACTTGTTGGTTCCCTTTTGTTTTCCCCCGCTTGTTTTTTCGATTTTCCTTTTCTTCTCTTCTTCTTTTTGTCATCGAATTTTCGGTTTTATAAATAATTGTATTCTGGTAATTGATTGAAATAAAAACAATTCACAATGGTTAATGGTACTGATGTTGTAAAGATTGTTCTTGGTAAGTTCGGAAGAAGCGGGTTTGTGGGGTTTGGATAGGGGTAGATGGATGTTGGGAATAATATTTAAAGAGAATTGATATGAATAATTGTTGAAAGTAATGAATTGATTGTTGGTGGTGAACTGGTGAGTGTTTGATGATGATTGGTGATGGTTAATGATGTTTTCTTTTCAACTCAATTGGTTCAATCCCGATGTTTTACTTATCAGTTGGTTGCTTTGTGATCGTCTTATCGATAATTAGAGTTGCTTTGGACTGAATTGGCTGTTAACAAGTGATATTAATGAATAGAATTGGTAGTAGATATCATGTTTATATTCGTATTGATACTCATACTCCTGCTCAATCAGTCACTCGAATTTTCATTTCCCCGCTTCACCCCCTTTTCTCCTTTCCCTTTATTACCCCCCACACACATGTCCCCCTTTCTCCCTTTCTATACTAACGTTTAGCCATCTTTTTACCTCCTGTAGCTGTATTCATGGAAAGAGGTTGTGGTATGGACCTCCTCATTAACGTTATCTTATGTTGTTTCGCATGGTTCCCTGGAATGTTGCACGCATTATATATCGTGTTTTCTTCAAGATAAAGCAACCGCTTTAAAGTCACTTGCAATTGATATATGAAGACTTAATATTATTTTTTATTTACTATTTACTTTGTAATTTTTTTTTTTGTTATAATTTTTTGTCGTATTTTTTGTCGTATTCCGTTTCTATTCTGTAAATTAATATATTTGCTGAAAGTTAATAAGGGGGTGAGTTAGCCGGTTATAATTTGTCATTGTGTTGTTCGTAACTTTATCTGTTGAACTATATTGTAATTAGGTTAAGCTTTGGACGACCTGAAACAAACAGGTTAAAGTTCAGGTAAGTTAGTTGGATAATCCGAGCTGGCGCTGAAGTTTCCATAACAATACTAGATGGAGATGATGTTTGATGAAGTTGGATGTTTAATTATATAGTGAAAGATAGCCGTAAAGTTAGATTGCTAGCAGTTAGACGATATATATTTAATTTTTATATTTTATATCTTATATCTTATATCTTATATCTATATTTTATGGTTATACTTATAATCATAATTATCATAATCATAATAGTAGAACTTATCTTTGTCCTCTAACTCAATAAGGGATATCTTATCTTATCTTATCTTCATGCAAGATAAAAGTGGTTAAGTTATGTAAGATTTCCAAATGCATTCCCCGACGTGGGGTAATCGAGTTAGCTCTACCTTGCCTTGTTATAGCGGTAGTAATACCCCACATTAATGGGCTACTTACATTTATCCTGCGTTTCCAGCTTCTCAGACATTTTGGTATTTTAATATCACTTTCTGGTGCGTAAACTGTTCATTATATTGCCGATACATTCCCGGTTAATGGTAATAGTTTACCTCGGACAGGATATTAAATAACCACTATTGATTCAGATGGTGGTGGACCTACTATTAGATGAGACAATAGCGGTAAAATTAATGGTCTAAGCTGTAGGAAAGTAGTATTGATTCGTCTATGTTGTTGAAGAAGGTGTGGATTGTGGCTAGCTGGTATGGTTATTTGTACCGCCGGGAATTGCTCTGTTGTAATTATATGATAATAGCTTGTTAATCAACAGTCGTCCATGCTTGTCAAATATCAATTAATTATATATATTTAATTATATTTAATTTACAAATCAATCAACAAACGATCGATATTTACAGTATATCAGGGAAATAGACTTTGTATATTGCAAGCATATGTGCAGAGGACTGGTACACGCCGAAAACTTATATTATATAAATCTATATCATATATTATATATTATTAACATTACCTTGCAAATACTACGCGTTATATCTCCATACACGATCACCAATCCAATTAACCAGTTCGTGATCATATATCCAAGGAAAACCCCACCAATTCTCAGCAATCTCAATAATATATCGTCAATTAATCCCGTCTTCTACCGATACTTCACGATCCACTCATATTACGCCTGATTAAATTAACCCAGTGATAATCCCAGCCTTATTCAACAATCGATCGTCTCTCTTAAACGTATTTCACCCGGTCAATCGATGGTTAATCGTAAAGGAGAGCCAGTTTAATCGCCATAGACATTACCCTTTCTAAAACTGTCAGTGCCGTTTAAACATGCATAACGATATTACATAAAGGCTATTTACCCGTGTCGATCACGGCAGTTTGACAGGACCCTGTACATACCGATAGGCTATGCGAACTGCAACCTAAAACGTGTTAAAAATATAGGTTATTCTATATAACCGGCAGAAATAGGCAGGGTCTCTAGAATACCGGATAATACCATAGAGCAGTAATAGAGAGTAGTGGATATGTGGTGGTTAAGGTTAAGCGTGGGCGATAGTATGGAGTTGGTGGATTAATTGGATTGGATTGACTATGTAAATATAGATGGATATAACGGTATAGAAATAGACAGGGTCTTTAGAATACCGGATAATACCATAGAGTGGTAGCGAGAGTGGTAGTGAGAGTTGTGGGTATATGGAGTTTAAGGTTAAACGTGGGCAATAGTATGGAGTTGATGGAGTAATTGGATTGTATTGACCTTGTAAATTTATAAATATATAAATATATATAAAGATACAAGTATTTACAATATCATAAGAAGACCGGCACAATATTATCCCATTACCCACTCATGGGACTTAGTCTCATTTTCTTCTGGTTAAATTTCTTCTGGAATAATTTCATCCTTCCATAAAATTAGCCAACTAAAAAGAGAGTATTAAATCATTTAGGCAATGTTCGGGAAGCACCGATAGAACCCACCATCACTATGATATTTAGTGGAGAATAAAAGTGGAGTAATGAACCCTCTTTATACCCTTCTAAAATGGTTCTATACACCATTCCATGCTTAGCCGTAACTTACTATTATAAGCGATGCCATAGCCACTATGATTAGCCTTTAACCAACCTCCTCTCGCGGATTATAGGATAAAGATCCATCAACACCCAAGTACATTTATGTGGGGGTAGGTTAAATTAAACGCGGGGAAATGTTTCACTGATTAATAACAACAGCTAGAGAAGATGTGATTTACTTCCATAATAAGTTTAAAGGTAAATTATTATTATATTTTCCATATTAATCGAATTATCCGTGATTTACAATAATTTTTGACATTGGTGCGTGGGGTCTACAAGTTAAACCCAAACGTTAACCCACGCAAATTTATCCTCCCACTTATCCCCACTTGAATGATCCTTACGCGTCAGTGCCTTTCCAGTGCCTTTTGACGCCGTGGGGTTAAGTGGCAGAAATTATTGGAGAATGTAACCGATTAGGCAGGTACATGAACATTACACACGGCTATTCACGTGGTATTGTGAAAAAGAGTGGGGGGAATAGATAACAGTAATGGAGGGTTACAGTTACATTTGGCTAATCGACTGCTATATAGAATAGATAAGATATATAACCGATGGATAATTACAAATTTGAAAGCCGATAGTGCAACATGTATAACCGTCTCAAAATATAATAATTTCTATAAACAATAATCACGATCGATGATAATCATAACATTTAAAGATCTAAAGTTGTTTATAAATTACGGTTATAATATTTTGTTTATTCCGGAGTATTAATCGATCGGATATCTATTTATAAAATTTGAGATCCCCTTACATTATATTCCGGGGAGCGATCGGGAAATCTCCATACATATAATCTGCAATATTCCGATTATCTTGCATTGATATGCGGCAATATTTTTCCATTTCCCCCACTTCATTTCGGAGTATATATCCCCGGTTACTTGGCTCCCCCACATTTCAACAGTAGACTTAGGAGTAAGACAAATAGCCGAACGGTGAACACGAATGGACAAATGGGAAGTAAATAGAGTGTAATGAGGGGAAATATAGAATTAAGTAGATGAGAGTATTGAGAGATACGAGAAATGATGTAATTATGTATTAATAGTATTATTTTGTTATAAACGATGATATGAATTATTTATGGAAAAGTCATGAGGTAAAGTTACAATATTTTACTACTACTAAAATTATAGACCACCAAACAAAGGTAACCACGGTCTATTTTTCCATTGTAACGAAGTTACATCATCGATCACAACTAAGTTTGCACTTCGATTCAAAGTGGGGAATTAATTACCGGACCACTGGAAGATATTCCTAAATCGGTGGGGAAAATTTCATTTGCATATGCGGAACAAAAGAACAATTAACCATTTTTAACGGCATGTTCCCGATGTAATTGTTCCCCGCATCAGTGGTGATAAAGTTACCATACAAGGATCGTTCATAGTTAAGGTTAACAAGAATACAAAAGGGGAAACATATTAAGAATAGGAAAGGTGAAAAGGAAAGGAGAAGAGGAAAGGAGAAATAATAGCGCGGCAGTGGGGGCGAAGGCGTAAGGGGTTGAGTTTTTCCTTGTTCTATAATTGGTTAAGAAGTTTTGTCATTTGACGCCGCTCGATGAGGATGATTTATCCGGTGTAGTGTAGCATAGGGTAGGGATATCGGAGGTTTATCCGAAATATGCATGATAATGGTATATAGCCGGATTAATATTGGATATGAGTGGGGATGCGGGACTGGGCAAGATGAAAGGGAATAATGGATTTGAAAGTGAAACAAATGGAAGAAAGGTTGTGAAGGGGACGGCAAGTAGAAGGAGTTGAAAGTGAAACAAAAGAGAGAAAGGGTTAGAAGTGAGACAGAAAAGCGGGAGAATGGCAGAGTCTAGAATGTGAAATGTGGGATAGAATAGAGTTTAGGTGCAGGTGGGTGAGCAAGCAATGTTAGCTAGTTGATAGGATGGTGTAGGAGGGTGGGAGTAGAAGAGGAAGTAAGAGTAGGAGTGGTAGTAGGAGAAGGAGAAGGAGAAAGAGAAGGAGTACGATGAGCCGAGGAAGAAAGAGAGGAATGGGAAAAAGTAGCCAAGTAGTACTACACCATACCACGCTACCTATAACGTAAATAATAAATAATTAATCATTAATAAATAATATACATAAATCGTAATAAATAATTTTAACATTAAACTAATTCATCAGCTTCCCAATCAAGTCCTAATCTTTGATATAATTGAGATTGAACTTGTACCCAAATAACTTGCTTTTCTTGTCTTGTTAAACTGGGCTTTGGTTTATTATTCATATTTTTTAAATATGATGGGAAATCTGGCGATGTTGATGATGATGCAAGAAGTGCCTTTTTTAATAAGGAATTTGATGATGAAGAGTGAGAATTATTTTCTTTAGCTAATGCTTGCTTTTGTCTTTTTAATTGCATGCAAATACGTTTGTAGTCTAATCTACATTGTGCTTCACAACCAAGATTTAATAAATAATTCTCAATAATATTTCTCCATTCAGGTTTAGTAAGAGGAGTCATTGCTTCATCTAATGAGGTGATTGAAATTCTTCTTCTTGCTGCTTCTACAGTATATTGAGCAGTTTGGATTAAAAATCGCTTGTCAAAATTATGTTCTTTATAAATATCTGAAGATACTAAAGTATCAACAATTTCATCATTAGTAGCGTCCAATGGTAAATACATTAAACGATAACCAGTTTCAGCAACTAATGGAAGAGTACCATTCCATTCTGGTTGTAATTCACAAACAATAAGTAACGATCTTACATCGTTAACAGTCCAATCAACTAAAGCTCTATCAGTAAATTTTGGTCTACCAATATCATTAAGAAGTCTTGGATCTGCCAATACTTCTGGAGCATACATATCAGAAAAGGATTTACATAGTAAATTCTTTAAAGACATAACCTTTACTGAACGATGAACATTTTCAATGTGAGCAAAAGAAGGTTTACCAATAGTAGGAGAAGATACTCTTACAGTAGGAGAATTCAGTAAATTCTGAGGAATATGTTGTGAAATAGTAGTTGAATGCATAGTTGAAATCATAGTAGACATTATTGGTGATTAGGTGATTAAATAAGGTGGTATAGGGTGGTAAAAAAAATATAAGCTGGTAAAATAAAAAGCCGGTAAAATATAATAATATAAAAATGAACAATAGATAAACTTCTTTCTTATCTATTACCCCAACTTTTGTAAGATAATAAACTATAATATGATAAATAACAAGATATAATAAACATGAAAATGAAAATCCGGGGATATCTCTCCTTCTATATATATTTTCCAAAATGACTGATATTTTACTTCATCGGCACTGAGCGCCATACATCCGAAGATGTGGGGGGGAAATATTATTATTTCTTTTTATTGGTAAATATCACCGTTACTTTTTTATATTTTATTTTTCCCTGGTAAATTTCTATGCAACCTTTAAGCCGGTAGAAAAAAGTAGAGAGGATTTACTTTTTTCGGCACAAAGATTGGCGATGATATATTTACGCGGCGGTTAGATGGGGGGAGGAGAGAGAGGGTGGGAGAGAGCGAGGGGATAATTAACTAGTGCGTAACAAGTAACGGAAGAAATCGTGGGTAAATATCGTGGGGAAACGGACGTTGGTCCGATGTTACTCCACGATTGGGAGGAGAGAAAAGAGGTGAACAGGTAACAGTAGCAGGTAACAATAGCCTTTAAAGGATATTTCAGCGGGTAAGAGTTAGTCACTAGGCTCATAGCCCTGTGTTACAGTTACTATAATCAACCATAACATGGGGAGTAAAGGCGAAATAGAAAGTCAAAAGATGGGGTAATCGGGTTAATGTTTAATTACAGTAATGTTAAGGTGGGTACACATATGAATGTAGTGGATAACGGGGAGATGGGGGTTTAGGTACGATAAAGTGTGGAGATGAAATGGGGGTAAGAGTTGATTTGAGTGGGGTGGGGAGAAAAGAAGGTGTGGGTTGGGAGAAGTGGGAGAAAAGTGGGAGTAAAGTGGGAGTAAAGTGGGAGCAAGGTGGGAGAAAGAAAAGTGGGACAAAAAGGTCGGAGAAAGGTGGGAGGGTGAATGGGAGAGTGGGAGGAGCGAATGGGGAAAGAAACAGTGGAGAATAACTGTGGAATTAACAGTGCAGAGTATGTATGGGAGTTTCATGGGCAAGTAACCAAGGGAGAATAACCATGGGCAAAGTAATTTTACAAGTAAAGTAATTAACTTAATAAATTACCCATCCACTACAAATTTATTAAACAATTTAATTAATTACATATTAATGGGCTGTTAATTTCACAAACGCGGGGTTATATTACTCCATATCTTTTTTCACAAGTTAACGAGGCAGCAGTATTCTGCCCGATGATATGGTTGTTACCTAGGTTTGAGTGCGCGTATATCGATCGAGATCGCGATATCTACACGCCCAGGGTTAGGTCTCTCGGGACAGATGCGCTCTAGTTGTTTATATATCGGGTAGATTTCGGTAACTTTAATGTAAGGGTTGATGTATGAATATGTTAAGAGATGATGAGATGGTCGGTAAAGTATGTAAAGAAGGATTTATGGAAGCTTGCCGACGGGACTTACACGGTACCGATAAGTAGGAGTTTACCGTAGGAACTGAGTTAATGGCAGTAGGAATGAATTAACCTAGGTACAAAATATATTAAAAATATGTAAATAAGAAACAATTATCGTAACAGCTAACTAATATTCAGTAATTAAGAAACGTTAAGTTTCAGCAGTAAGTTTCTAGCAGTAAATTGCATTATGCACTGACAAAACACTCTCACTGCCAATCTAATCTTTGAAGAATTAATCTTAACTTAACTATATAACCGCAAGTTTTAAAATTTATCTTAAATTAGTATTGCCGTATAGATTTAGTTAAATTAACAATAAGTTAAACAATTTGTGCGGATTTCAAATTAAGGTTCCGTAGCGGAATGTCTTGATCCGATAAGCTTTGCACGTATTTGTATTTTCCTAACATGCATGAATAAACTGTAAAAAAGTTTTATAACGCAATTGGAAGATAAAAGAGAGAGGTTAGAATGCTGCTATTCACATTACCAATACCATTACCAATGCCATTGCCATTCACATTACCATTGCCGTTGCCATTGCCAATACCATTGCCATTCCTCTATTACCCTTATAGCAATTCATAACTCCTAGTAAATGGCAATCATAATTACTAGCAGATGGCATTAGGCACTGCCAATGAAAGGCATTATTATTCCCAATATAAGGCTTCCGATTTGTTTTAGCCAGAATAGTTAACCGTTACCCGACTGCCGTACCCTCGGTATAACCCATTATACCCACCACATTGGGAGCAGCTGTAAAGGTTCCTTTAAAAGGATATATGAACCGGCGACAAAAGGCTGGCCCTTTCTCGGTGAAAGGGAACATCTCAATAGAGTGACCGTTATACAGGCAGTGTTTCGTTTCAATCGCAGGTGATATGATTGTTATACGGTCATGTTCATCATTTGATTACATAGTGACACAATGTTACGCAAAAGTGTAATTAACTGTGGATAAAATAATATTTGAGGATAATATTTGAGCATGTAAATTAAGAAATTGATTCAAGTTTAAATTCTTGAATAGATAAGCTATACAGTAGTAGAGTAGTAGTAGAGCAGTACATAAGGTTATGTTACATTGATACAAGAAGATAAGACAATTTATTTAAGAATAGAAATTAGAAAAGTGTTATTGGATTGTATATAGGAGTGGGTACAGTGTAGTAGATAGTACCTTAGAGTTATGATTGAATTTAACTATGTATTTACTGTTAATAGTACCTAGTACTGTAAATATGTATACAAAAGATAAGGATAAGATAAGATAAGATAAGACATCTGTAAACGCTAAGAATAGAAGCACTGCTTAGCTTAACGTTATCGCATGTAAGTCAAGTGCACTTAGCCGTGGAGGGCATATAATTTAAATTTATACACACCAACACGTACAGTTCTATTAACTTAGATAGATTATAGTAGAATATAGGGATAAGCATTAAGCAAGAAGGAATTAGTTATTAGGAATTAATTATTATAAACGTAGCTAGCGAGATCATACTATACATTGGTATATCTATATCTCTAATATTTATCATAATCTTCTCATGCATTACGGTTGTAGTGGTTTAACGCTTTTTCTCTTGTAAGAAGATACATATAGGGTTAGGAAATAAATTATACAATAACGATCAAGCACGTTTCCTGCTAGCTACTACTGCTGTACTACTAACTAGCTAGATAGTACGGCTAGTAGTAGTAGTAGTACCATATACGCGTGTAGCTAATAAGACCATACCGATATAATTGTCAGGATCTTTTATCGATATACTAACATTATATACCTATAGGATGAAGTAATTTACTCTCATTATCTTAAGCTTCATCATTTCTCATTTCCCTCTCTTCCCTAACTTACCACTAACTTACGCCAACGCAATTGACATAACCGTTAACGGTTGCCTAGATTTTAAGTGGTTGATCGAGGTCATCTTAGCCAGCCGTATCAATTGGTGGGACCAATCTTGATATACTGGTAAACCTTTATAAATGATAAACCATATTAACGTACAGTGAAAGTCGATAATTAATAGTTAATTATTCATTATTCGTTATTCATTATTGCTTCTTCTATAGGTAATTTATTTATTAGCTAATATATAATATTTATTTATAATTAATAATCATTTCTAGTTCTAAACATCCTAGCCACGCTTATCTATCTAACTATACTATACTCTCCCAACCTGCTGTACTACTACTCTCTTAACTTACCCCATATTCACCTTATACGGCTGGCCAACAACTACCTGGCTGGCTGGTTTGTCTACTTTACCCCTAATACCTCGCCAAACCCGCAAAATTTCCTAAACTGCCACTGCCTAAACCTACACTTCCACCCTAATACCAATTTCCTATAAGCAGCAAGACGAGTTGACAGATATTTGCAGGTGGCCCAGTGTACATAATACATTTTTCGAAATTTTCACCTTTTTATCATAATTGGCATGATTGTTTAGTTTGAATTGGTTTATCTGATAATTTTTAAGTTTCTAGAGAAGTAATTTCTAATTTTAATTGTCTTAACTGAAGGGTAACAGTGTGATAAGGACTAATACTCCCAGTAAGAGATTTAGTAGCATTTGATTTGATTTAATTGGTAAGTATGAGAGAAGAATAGAATATAGAGGGAGAAAGGAACAATGAGAAGGGAAGAGGAAGGAGGTTGGTTGGATGAAAAGCAAGTGAGTGAGCTAGCGGCCTCCAAAGCCGAAGATTTAGAGCCGAATGGCAGAGAAAGTGGGAGGTGAGAGAAGAGAAGGACTTAAGTAAGCAAGGAAGAGAATAGGATATGATAGGAGAGAAAAGAGAAGAGAATACAAGAGAAGAAAAGAAAAGAAAGGTTCAGGTTAGCAACCGAGAGATGAAATATATATTCTCTCAACTTGATCAACTGTTTTAGTTTATGGTTTAGAAGGATACAGCAAAGGGAGGAGGATGATACAAGAGCAACATGAACTTAGATAAAGCAGAATGTAGCAAACAGTAAGGCTATAACAGTAACAATAGAGAGAAGAACAACAGAATCAACAATATAACTATATTGATCATACCATATCCTTCTTTACCCCTGAGACAGCCGCTCAGCTGGATAAATTATAACATACATTTTATGAACATGTGATCAGCTTCGGTTCGCCAGTCCACCTTTCTCTCTCACTTTCAAGTTCAATTAGGACTCACATCTTCAATCCCAATTCACCCACCTCCAACTCAGCTCAACACCAGCATTGTAAATTACATACTAACCGATTCTAGCATTCTTGATCTCATATCAACGTTGTCAGTAGAATCGCATATCGCATATACAAACGAACTCTGACGACATTAGTTCGTGAGAGAATAATTTCAATTCAAAATTTTAACTTCTAGAGGCGACAGTAGTAAGTATATATTTCCACCCCCACTCCACCCCCGCTTCAGCGGGGGACAACGGGTCCGGGCAGCGCCCGGCCGCCGGAGGCACAAGCACGGCAGTGACAGAGAAAGTTCAACTAACTCTATATTAGGATATGGTTGGCCGAAGGCCATCACAACAATCGGTCGCCTCTGATGATGGAGGACCAACATCTACACCATCAAAAATGGCATCTTCATTTAAATATCTTTCTAAAAGTTCATCATCGAGTAGTAGTAGTAATAAAGAACACCGACCATCACAATTAAGTAATTCATCAACATCAAGTAATGGGAGTATAGGATCAACATCAACCACCACCCCATCATCGATTCATATCCAACCACCATCACATAATTCAGTAATAACATCAATACCATATGAATCAATATCAACGACATCCAAATCACCAATTCCAGTAGCATATTTACCATCCAATAATGATTCAAGACGATCCCCAGCAGCAGCAGTACCACCAATAACTGATTCATTTGCACCACAAACAATGATTAGTGGACCAATACCACCATTACCAAATAGATCTAATACAGCTTCATCATCAACTAATTCATTAATAAATGGTAATGGATCAGGAGGATATCAAATAACACCAGTTATGTCAAATTCTTCATCTACATCATCAATAGCATATCATCAAACACAACCAATATATCAAATGAATCCACCAAAACAAAGACAAGGAAGTTCCAGTAGTAAAAATGAATATTCCCTTCAACAACATCATACCCAAACTCATCCCCATTCCCACCACCCTCAACACCGACATTCCAAAAGTGGAGAACATCATAATTCATATTTACCTCCCTCACGGAGTTCCAGTTATTCAATAGAAGATGATTCCATATCAATACGATCAATGAAAACAACCAAATCATCAATATTTTCACACTCAACAGGTGAAAGTCCTGCTGATTCCGACATTGAATCCCAATTTCTCGAATTAATGGTAAGTACTCCCCTCCCACCCCCATATGCCTCCGGCGGCCGGGCTCTGCCCGGACTCGTTACCACGCTCCGCGTGGAATTATATATTTACGGCGGCCAGGCTGGTTACTCGCATTTGGTCCGTGGCCTATATTTATCCGCGCGGAGCGCAGCAACGGGTCCGAGCAGCGCCCGGCCGCCGGAGGCAATCCTCCGTGGGGTCAACATTACTAACAGAGTAGAATAAAAGAGATTTTAAAAGTTTACCAGAAAGTGCTAAGCAACAAATGTTGGCTTATCCTCCTGCTAAGAAGTTGATGTTGATTCAACAGGATATGGTTTCTCAGCAACAGAGTTTGAAGAAGAGAGGTGGGAAAGGTGTGCAATCTAAAACTGATGAAAGGACTCCTTCTTGGTATGTAAGGAAGATTATGAATAATACTATTACTTCAAAAGAATTGGAGATTTTAAATGTTTCTTTACGTACTGAAGAGGTTCATTGGGTTAGAAAGTTTTTAGAAGCTCAGGGTCAAGTTGCTTTATCTACAGTTTTATCTCATATTAATCAGAAAACTTCAGTTGTTGCTGTATCTGATAAGAGAATCACTAGATCTGGTTCTGGTGGTTCTGCAAGATTGGGTCCCCAATTGTTGGAGAAACCGACCGATTTATCTGATAGTTTGGATCGTGAATATGATCTTATAAAGTGTTTAAAAGCATTGGTTAATTTTAAAGATGGTGCTGATGATGCTTTAAATACCCCTATTTGTTGTACTAAGGTTATTCAATCTTTGATTTCAAAGAGATTAAGTACTAGGAAGTTGGTTACCGATTTATTAGTTTTCTTTGTTACTTATGATAATTATAAAGGTCGGCAACATGTTTTGTCTGCTTTAGATCAAATGAAAGGTCATATTGGTGATGTTGGTCGATTTGAAACTTGGTTGAAAACGGTTGAAAGTACTTTAGATGGCAGAGGAAAGATGGGGTCAATGGTTGGTGCTAGTGATGAAGTTAAAAGTGAAATGAAGAATGCTGGTATTGGTAATGAAAGTTTATTGATGGATTATGGATTAAGTACGATTATTTTGATTAATGGTCTTGCTAATGGTTCTAGAGATATTAATGAAAGAATGCATGTTCGATCGCAGTTTAAAGCATCGGGGTTGAAGAGAATTGCTGAAAAGTTACGTGCTTTAAATTATGATAAGATTAATGAATATATTTTGAAATATGATGAATTACAAGCTTTAGATTATGAAGATATTCAAAATGTTGAAAGGGTTGAAGATATTCGAGATTTAGAAGATCCAATGGAGATTTCTAAAAAGATTTGGTCACGCGTTCAAGGTACCAATGCTGAAGGTTATTTCTTATCTGCTATGCAACACTTTTTGCTTGTTCGGGAAGATCCAAATAATGATGGTGCTGGGTTATTTCAATTGGTTGATGCTATGATATCACATGTTGTAATGGATAGAATTTCACCAGACCAGGATTTAAGGAATGTTTTAAATATATCTATTCAACATATTTTAGGTAGACTGCAAACAGATGAACAGGCAAGGAGGATGTATTTAGAAGCAAAGGAATCACAAAAGGAAGCACAGGAAGCAAAGATAGAACGAGATAGAATTCAAACGTTAGCTAATTTAGGAGCTGATGGTTTAGTTGGTCGGTTACAGAAGCAACTTGATGAACAAAATGAAATGTTACAATTACAACGGAGAGTAAATGAATCTTTGCAACAAGATTTAGATGATTTGAAACAAGGGCATGTTGTAGAATTACAAAATCAAGAGCTGGAGATTCGTGAATTATATTTAATGTTGAAGGAACAAAAGGGAAAGGAGCAAAATGAACAATCAGATAATCTTGGTAATGGAATTCTTGATAGGGAGAAGTTAGCACGTAAATTGGAAGCTCAACTTGCTCGTAAGAAAACTGAATATAAACTTGAAGGTAAAGCATGGGAGTTAGAACCATCTCCTAGATTGAGGGAGCTAAGAGATAAAATGGAAGCATTACAAATGACAGCAAGGGAGTTAGAATTTGATTTTACTGAAGATTCAGTAGAGGAAACACAATTGAATGACTTTTTACATGGATTACCAAGTTCAACAAGAGCTGATTTACATGAACAAAGGATGTTAAGAGTTAAGCAGTTGGAAGATTTACAATCAAGATCTAATGACGTAATGAAGATGATTGATAATGATGATGAAGAACGTCCTTCTTCATTAGATTTTAATTTCACAACGGTACCTGGTAAAGCAAGATTGGTTGTTGTTGGTAAGACAAATGGTGGTGCTCCAGAAGGATTTTTATCTGATTTATCAAGTAAATTATCTGATAGAAGAGAAGTAGAGATATTGGGTGTTAAAGGTGATAAGGGTGTAGTTATTGGATCAGGAATTGAAGGAAGATTGGGTGAACCGAAAGTTGTTAGTGGATCAAATGGTTCTGAAGTTATAGTACAAACATCTGGTATTCCTTTACCTTCTGGAGTTATTGATGGACAACCACCACCACCACCTCCCCCTCCTACTGGATTTACTGGCGGACCACCGCCACCTCCACCACCGCCACCTCCTGGCTTTATTGGTGTACCACCACCACCACCTCCTCCTCCGCCTGGA